>BSBK01005450.1:880000-952500 GCA_027943335.1 Chamaecyparis obtusa
ACTAAAAATCTTGTTGGTGTGCATCATTGAAAGGTGTTTTATTATCTTTAATGATAGAAATTTTTAAAATGGATGTGCCTCTCTAAAATATAATGGTCATAATTTCCACACATGGAAAGTAAAAATGCAAATGAAATTGATGAATAAAAGTTTATGGCCCAATATAGTTAATGGTACTAAAGTATTACCTACATATGCTAAAATAAATATTGATTGGGAAAGTAGAGATGAGAAAGCCAAGTCCATTATTGGTCCTACTCTTTTAGATTCAAAACTACATCATGTTGATTTAGAAAAATCATCTAAAGAAATTTGAGATGAACTAACTACGATGTTTGGAGAAAAAGAAACAAATGAAAAGTTTTCTTTGAAGCTATAGTTATTTATATTTAAAATATTATATGAGATTACTATGTCTAACCATATTAGTAATATGAGATCTCTCATCAAACAACTAGCAGAAGTTGGTGTTGTGTTTGATAAAAGTGATGCTAAAGCTATTTTCCTAAATAGTTTTCCTTCAAAATATAGCAATGTTATTTTCACTCTCAGTTAGATGCCTTCATAGAATTTAGAAGATGTGATTTTAGTGCTCTTGGTTCAAGAAAAGATAGAAATTATAGGAGATTCAAGAGAAGATACTCAACTCAATCTTACATTCAACTCAAAGAAAAAGATGGGAAAAAATGTCAAGTAAGAGTGAGATTGTATGTTACTATTAAAGAAAAGTAGGGCATATTTCAATAAATTGTAAAATTTTTACAAATGACCTTCTAAAAGGTAAAGTTAAAGAATTAGTAAATATAGTTGTTCATGTAGAACTACTAGTTGTTGTTAGTGATCATGACATCATTGAAAATGAACAACTTTTTTTTTTTTTAAGAGGTCAATACCTTGAAGATAGAAAAAGATGTACTAAAGGATATATATATGCTCAATAGTCTAAGGTGCTAATGGATCAAAGAAACTATACCTTATTAAGGTTATGAGAGGATTGGTGTTCAATAGTTCAGGGAAATCTAAAAATCTGGAAGCTTGGTATCACACCTTTACGAGGGTCATGAGGCATTTAATGTGTAAATGATGTCCAGTGGTGTTGGAAGCTTGGATGATATTTGCATGACTATACTAGCATTTGGGAGCAGCTTGAAGAAGTCTTATTGATCTATGAACTATTTTCAAAGAATAGTTTCTTACATAATGTATTTTTTTCTTTTATGTTGTTAGTTATTTTGATGTTGTCACATTAAGGGAGGTGTTGTCATTCTTGCTCCAACATAAATGAATAAGTCAGTACATGTCATGAAATAGGATTAGGTGTCCAATATGTTTGAGTTAGCTATTCACAATTCTCAATTAACTATCAAATAGTTATAATGATAGATGCTCCCTTTGAATGTGAATGGTTAGTTTCTTCATGCAACTTGTTTTCTAGATATTGGTCATGTAATTTCCTTTTAATAATACAAAGGGAACTTGGTGTTTCCTTAGGAAATACCACTTGTGTATTTTTATTAGGTAGTCCCTAGAGGATGTCTTTTTGGCCATTCATCTTGAACTTGAAATTCATAGCTTTGAAGTTTTGAGCAAAGCTACCAATTGCCTTCATCCATTGGATGCCAAATATCATATCAATTTTACCTAGTCCAATCACGTAGAAATTATCTATGAATACATAATATCCTATGACAACTTCTAGATTTGGAGCTAGGATATGGTATTCTAAAGTTGTTCTATTTTCCAATACCACATCAAATGCTTCCTATTTTCAAGTAGGAATCCTTTAGAACATGACAAGATTATTGCTTATGAAATTTTAGGTAGCCCCACAATGAATGAGAATAGTTATGACTTATCCTTGTAAGGTTCCTTATACCTAAAATGTGTCATTGTTGGTGGATTAATTTAGGGTAGCTAAAGTGCTTCTTTTCCTTTGGAAGGAAGGTGGCATGGAATAATCATTTGAATCACTCTATTTACCATTTTTTATTGGTACTCTATTTACTGTTTATATCTTCACCATTATCTTCTTCTTATTTAGGCCTTACTTTCTATATAATGGATTTGGCCTTTTCCCATTCATCGTGGTCTAGTGCCCAAGGCTCTTTTCATGTGAAACATAACTTTTTCCTCCTCAAATCTTGTCAAGATTTTTAATCTAATTTGTTCCTTCTTGGTGCATCTATAGAGAATGATAGGTTGACTTTATTCTTAGACTTTTTTAGCTCCGTGGGTGGCACTTTGTTCTTGTTATAGGATCTGCATCCCTATATTTCTTGATAGCCTCTTGTAGGGAGTCATTTGTTTAGGTCTTTAACCCATCCTCTAAGAAAGTCCATTAGTCCATCGATGAATATCTTACCATCAATATTATTTCTAATATGTTAGTAAATAGAACTGACATATGTTGATCCCTTTTTCTTTAATTGGGCCAACTCCTTGAAATGCAGCTCAGGGTCCTTGTTTTCACATTGTTCCATAATCATTTTCATGAATTATAAGTATGAATTTATAAATATTTATATACATTTACACACATTTATAAATATTTATAAATATTTATATACATTTACACACATTTATAAAAAATTATACACATTTATAAGCTTCTATAATAACAATGAAGGGACCTCCCCAAAGGGCAAAATAAAGATAACATTCTAAAGGTGCCTTCCACAAGATGGTTTACTTTGCATAGATCTTGGGAGTGAATTGCATAGTCAGAAATATCTTTAATATTTGTAATAAAGCTGGAGGTGTAATGATTATTGATCCCTTATGTAAAAGGGAATGCAAAGGTAATATAATTTACAGTTTAATCAAAATGCTTTCCGCATAAGAATGTAAATGAGGAAACAAATTCCCTCATCCACACCTCATAGCACATATATGGGATGTTTATAAGAAAGTGAAACTTATATTTTCTTCTTTTAGAGGCAAGACTAGAGGTTTTCTTTGTCCAAATCTTTCCTATTGGTGCCCCTAGTGAGTCAGTTTGTAAATAGGTTAAAAATCAATAAAATTATTTGGCCAAGGCCTTTTACCTATATATATATATAGACACACACACACATTTATACGCACACATGTGTACATTTATATATATTTATAAATATTTAATAATTACAGTATTAAATATTAATATATACACATTTATACATAATTACACACATTTAATAGTTTTTTAATTAAGACATTTATACTTATAAATGTGTATAGACACTATGTACACATATATTAAAGTTTTTTTTGATCTATAACAGTAATATTTTATTGATAAAAGGACATTGTTACATCATAAGTATGAAATTTTCTTGGAGACTTAAACTTCGAAAACTACACCTATCCTCCCTAAATCCTATTTGGCTAAAAAGCCTTATAAAAGACCATTTCTATAAACTTATAATAATTACATCAGTCATTACTTTCTTCGTGTTGGGCCTTTACACCATTTCACACATTCAAGAGTCGTCACCTTCTGCTTGATTTGCCTCAATGATAATGGAGATCCTGCACTGCCAAAACCCCGTCCATTCAGAAACCTGAACATTTCTCCACACATCCATTACGCTGATTTATTAGAATCCTGCATTTCACACTATTATAGCACTGTGGCTAATT
The DNA here is from genome assembly GCA_027943335.1 of Chamaecyparis obtusa. Lineage (NCBI taxonomy): Eukaryota > Viridiplantae > Streptophyta > Pinopsida > Cupressales > Cupressaceae > Chamaecyparis > Chamaecyparis obtusa. Next base: position 883,622 of record BSBK01005450.1, read on the forward strand.
CAACAAAAAACCATGATTTTTCATTCAATTTTGCATCTCTTACTACAATTACACCGCCCTCTTCGGAATATCCCTAGAAACCATAGTTCATTTCACAACCACTCTTTTCTTCCTTCTTTATTTTTAACAAAAATTTCTCCTTCTACCTATATCTACAAAAAATGAATCTATTTATAACAAAAATGTCTCCATTCTTCCTCATAACTATTCAAATGTTCATGACCTCAACATCTAGGGGCTTCACATTCCATCGCCTGTGCCTATTTTTTGAACATTTATTCTTTTGGATGGTGTTTTCAAACACTTGCATTGCTTGTTCAATTTCCACTTCATGGGATCAAATCACTTCCTTCAATTTCTCCTATTCCCTTGCCTTCTCTGCTTTATAAATATCCTTTTCTAATTTTCCCCACCAACACAGAAGGGAACTAAACCAAATATTTTTATTCCCCCTCTTCTTCAAAATACTTAGAAATATCTGACCCTATCCTTGGCATAATCCATTCTAGGATCAAATCCAACCCTAACAACATATCCTCCTCAAACAGACATTTGACAATCCTTATCACTTCTTCTATCCCCTCACCTATTTCTAGACCCCATGCAATCACCATTGAAATCACATCTTTATTCAAACATCATTTCCACTTCCTTTCTTGGAACTGACTACCCAATAACTTCAACAGATTCTCCACCACCCCGTCCATTTTGATTTTGAGAAGAACCGAGATCTATTTATTACTAGCCAGACCTTTAAAACCTTTTTGTTGTTTATGGGTGTCAATATTAAAATTTTCCTCCATCACTTCCATCTTTCTAATAAAACAACTACCTATAGTTTTCTTTAACGCACCCAAATCAAGACTATCATGTCACCAACTCAAGAATAAAATAGTTAATTTACATAAGGCCCCTGCCATTCTACATTTACATCCTTTTCATAGGTCATATCACTTAAATCCTCTGACGTCACATGGCTTAAAAGCAACTGACATATCCTTTTTAGCTTCTTTCTACTAATTGAAACAACCACCCACTACCCAACTTCATCTCATAGCTAATCATTAATAAATGTCTAAGTTAAAGTTGCTAAACTCCTCCAAATAAATATCATTAACCTTTTCCTGTTTTGTTTCCCATTTAGATAACACATCATCTTCCATATCACCCCCTCTCCTAATATGAGAGATTCTAAAGTCTTGAAAAGACATTAGTAAGGAATTAATTTCCATTATAAAATTATGCAAATTCCATGAATAGGTATTTCTATTTCCAATGACATTCACAATTATCTATGAAACCCCTTCTAAGTGGATCTTTTACACATTCAATATTCTGCCTACTTGAAGTGCAAGTAAGGCCGCCCTTGCTTCCATCTCATTATTGGTTCCATCCTTCAAATTTTGAACTGTAAAAGCCATAGTTCAACCTTTCTAGTCTTTGACAATAATTCCTACCCCAGATGGCCCTGGATTACCTTTTGCAGCCCCATCAAAATTCACCTTAATCCAATTAACCTCAGGCCTAGCCCAAACAACTAGATTTAAGTCACCAGTTGGCCCATGTGTTTTTCTTGTTACACTTCTAGATCTGATTTTAACTCCTTACCATCTAGCATGAATTCTGCTATCTTCCAAAGAATAGGGTAAAATTGGATTTTGATTCATTATTGCCACTTCCATGATCTCTTCTATTGCAATATTAATTCTCACCTTGAGTCTTTCTAAAGTTCCCATCTTTCCTTGAAAGATCCTTCTATTTTGTTCTTTCCATAACTCCTATATAATGATTGAAGGGAAAACCTTCCAGATTGAAGACAAAGTAGATCTCTATTAGGGTAAATGCCAACTTTCAAAAATTTCCTTAATACTATTGTGCAGAGGGCCACTCCAATTCAATTTAGAGATGACCATAGACCAAGACTCCTTAGAAAAGGGGCATTTCAACAATAAATGATTCATATATTCAAAATCTGCATTGCACATTAAACACTTTGTGGGACTGTAAAGACCAAATCTTTTTCTTCTTTCCCCTATAAGGATTCTTCCATGAACTACTAACAAAACAAAATATCTTTCTTTTGGAAGGCATTCCTTACTCCAAAACAATTTGGTTGGCCAATCCACAAGGGAAGCATCATTCTCTAATGTTAGATATCCTAGTTTGACAAAGTAAATCACACTTTTTTTTGCATACCAAATAATTCTATCATCCTTTTCTATCCTCACAGATTCTCTGGAGAGGAATAATTCATTCATCAGCCTAAGCTATTGATCTAGTAAACCTAAATTATCTACTTATTTCCATCCCCATTGTTGACCCATTGATGCAGGAACATCCTGGGTGTAAGAGCAATCTTACATCACCCAAAAATATTTCTGGTTTGTTTTTTTAATAAGGGCTATCTTGTGCAGAGCTGCTATTTATGGAAACTTACTATTTTTAGTAAGTTGGTCATATGATCTCGGAATGTTCTAATTTCACAGTTGGAGGTTCATCTCAGTTATTTCAGCCTACCAGTTGAGTTTCATTGCCACATCATCAGTATTGGTGAAGTTATTGAGGTTTTTGGGTACAAAATCTTTTAGGTCAATTTTGAAGGTCTTAGAGGCTCCGTATCATGATCAACCCCCGACTGATTGGTGCTAGCGCATGTCAAGCACTGTAGATCTCATCATGGTGTTTCCGAAAAGTGGTTACAATAGAAAAATAGAGTTATGGTTAAAAAGTTATGGCCTCCAAAAGTTGGGTTACCTAAAATCATATTTTGTATTTCTTTTGAGCCAACCCTATTGTAATAATTGTGAAAAATAAATAATTCTATGTCTAGTCAACCTAAAGGGCTAAATTTCTAGAACCTTCTTGGGCGGTGGAAATTGCCTATATAAGAAAGGTCTGTAGTGTTGTCTTAGGCAATTTAGGACAGTTCTAGGTAGTAGATTTGGGTATTGATTTGAGGCTTTGTCCTATAGAATATTGTAAGGGAATGCCCATGTGGCTTTGCATATTGTACTTCTGAAAGTTTGTAATTCCACATTTGTGGAGATAATAAGAAGCCCATTTTCTGTTCTTGCATATTATTGTTATTTCTCTATTTCTGTTATGTGTTTGTGGTATTAAAGGGAGCACCCTTCATCAAGTGGTATTAGAGCGGGAGTTTCTGAGTGTGTAAACAAATCATCAATTGTGAGGTATTTTGCACTAGGACCATGGGTTAGCATTTTTGTGTAAACAGATCACCGATTGTGAGGCAGTTTGCACCAGGACCATGGTGAGGGTTTCAGCGAGAAGTGCGAAAATGCCTCCACGAAGGGAACATGGCAGAAGAGCTGGTGTTGTAACACCTGAGGTTAGGGCACTGCAGAGACAAGTGCGAGCATTGCAAGAGGAGATTCACAGAGGAATGAATCTTAATGGCAGAGACGAAAGTGAGGATGAAGCCGAAGAAGAAGATCAAGAAGGAGAAGTCAAAGTTGTGAACTCGGAGGAAGAAAGACTTTTTCGGGCCATTTCCAAGATCGGGAAAAGACCTAAGATTGAGGTTTCAACATTTTCTAGAAATCTTAACCTAGAGGAATTGATCGATTGTATCAATGAATGTGAAGAATATTTTGAGTATGAAGATATCGAGGATCCTGATTGGGTCAAGTTTGCGAAGGCCAGACTGAAGGGTCATGTGAACATCTGGTGGCAAGAGATTCAATTGGAGCGAAATCGAATAGGAAATGATAAAATCACAAGATGGGGGCGGATGGTGGATAAATTGAAGTGACAATTCATTCCTATTGATTATGAGCTTGACCTACTAAAGAAAATGCAAAGTTTGAAGCAAGTAGGAAGATCTGTTGAGGAGTATACAAAGGAGTTCTATCGAATCCTCATCAGAACAGGCCATGCAGATGCTGACAAGGAGAAAGTTTCCCATTCGTTTAATGGGTTAAGGCCGAGCATTCAGAAAGAATTGAATTTGGTTCGAATGAACAGTATTGAAGAGGTGTACCAGTTTCCCCTAAAAGTAGAGGAAAAGTTGAACAAGAAGTTTGAGAGCAGACAAAGTGGAAGAGGTTGTGATGGAAGATCTGGTGGATGGTCATTTGGAGATCGAAATGAAGATCTGAAAAAGAAAGATGAGGCCAGTAACAGTTAGAATCAGAGAGGAGATAATTTCAATCATTTCCAAGATCAGAAAAATAGAGATCAGAGAGGAAGAGGAAGAGGACAAGGTTCAGGAAGAGGAGGCTTCCGTGGAACATGTTTTCACTATGGAGAAGAAGGTCATAGGGCATTTTAATGTCCTCAACACCAAGGAGGGACAAATAGGAGGAATGAAGACTAGGCCAGAGTTGCATATGTAGATGAAGATGCCAAATCATCACATTTTGAAGATGCTGAAAGAGGAGAAACATTGATTAATAGAAGAGTCCTACTGAGTGGTGAGAATGAACCTGAACAAAGGAGAAGCCTATTTTTCACCAGGTGCAAGTGTGAGGGTAAGTGTTGTGATGTGATTATTGATATTGACAGTACTGATAATTTGGTGTCAGAAGAGATGGTGACAAAGTTGAAGCTCAAGAGGTAGAAACATCCACATCCATATCGGGTTGTCTGGGTGTAGGATGACCACAAGGTCATGGTCAGTGAACAATGCCTACTGAAGTTCAAGATTGGTAGGTACCAAGATGAGGTACTATGTGATATCATAGCTATGGATGCATGCCATATGTTGTTGGGTAGACCTTGACAGTTTGATAGATGTGCTATACATGATGGTCGTGCGAATACCTATTCCCTGACAAAGGATGGAGTGCGACATAAGCTAAAACCATTGAAGGAAACAAAAGAAAAGGTATGTGGTAATGCAAGAATAACTTTTGTTGATAGAGAAAATTTCTTAGATGGTATGCGGCATGAGCATATGTGTTTTAACTTAATTCCAAAGGCTGGGAAAGGGGAAGTAGAAGATGTACCTGTAGAAGTTGGAGATTTGCTGAATGAGTTTCAGGATATTGTATCGGATAATGTACCTGATGGATTACCACCAGTAAGAAATATTAGTCATCAAATGGACTTGATTCTAGGAGCCAATTTTCCAAATAAGGCAGCACACCGAATGACACTAGCATAAAGTGAAGAGTTGAAGACAGATTTGAATTTTAGTTCATCACATCATCCATAGATTGTCTATGGAAGTAGTCCAAGAAATGCATCTGAGTTGAGAAAGATAGATAAAGGAGAAATAAGTAGGGTCGAAGCTAAGGATTTTGCAAAAAATTTGAGGAACATCCATGAGGAGGTGAGGAAGCATATTATCAAGATAAATGCATAGTATAAGGCTAAGGCAGATGAGAAAAGAAGACATAAGGAATTTCAGGTTGGGAATGAAGTCATGGTTCATTTGCGAAAGGAGATATTTCCAGTTGGTACATATAACAAGTTGAAAATGAAGAAGTTTGGGCCATGTAAGATACTGAAGATGCATGATTCAGGAAATGCATATGAGGTTGAGTTACCTACTGAGCTGAATATTTCACCATTATTTAATGTTTCAAATCTGACAAAGTATCATGAAGGAGGTGTTGAAGATGAGATCATAGCAGCACAGTGGAGTATTCCAACAACCAGTTCAAATACCAAAGAGATTAAGGACATACTAGACAGTCATGTTGGTAGAAGCACATGGAACAGGACATATGAAGAATATTTGGGCAAATGGAAAGAATGACCTGTTGAAGATTCATCATGGCTAACGAAGGAGGAGGTTAACCATCTTGGTTTTCCTTTGCACACCTGAGTCGTGATAGGGTCACTTCTCAAATTACCCTGGGTGTCTGATGCAGGATCATCCTAGGTATAAGAGCAATCTTGCATCACCCAAAAATATTTCTGGTTTGTTTTTTTAATAAGGGCTATCTTATGCAAAGCTGCTATTAATGGAAACTTACTATTTTTAGTAAGTTGGTCATAGATCTCGGAATGTTCTGATTTTACAGTTGGAGGTTCATCTCAGTTATTTCAGCCTACCAATTGAGTTTCATTATCACATCATTAGTATTGGTGAAGTTATTGAGGCTTTTGGGTACAAAATATTTCAGGTCAATTTTGAAGGTCTTAGAGGCTCCGGATCATGATCGACCCCCAGGTAACTAGCGCTAGCGCATGTCAAGCACTATAGATCTCGTCATGGCATTTTCGAAAAGTGGTTACAATAAAAAATGGAGTTACGGTTAAAAAGTTATGGCCTCCAAAAGTTGGGTTACCTAAAATCATATTTTGTATTTCTTTTGAGCCGACCCTATTGTAATAATTGTGAAAAATAAATAATTCTATGTCTAGTCGGCCTAAAGGGCTAAATTTCTGGAACCTTCTCAAGCGGTGGAAATTGCCTATATAAGAAAGGTCTGTAGTGTTGTCTTAGGTAGTTTGGGACAGTTCTAGGTAGTAGATCTAGGTATTGATTCAAGGCTTTGTCCTACAGAATATTGTAAGGGAATGGCCATGTGGCTTTGCATATTGTAATTCTGAAAGTTTGTAATTCCACATTTGTGGAGATAATAAGAAGCCCATTTTCTATTCTTGCATATTGTTGTTGTTTCTCTATTTCTATTATGTGTTTGTGGTATTAAGGGGAGCACCCTTCATCACCCATTATGGATTCTTTACCCTCTAAATAACCAGACACCTTGTCACCCCATCTTTCAATGAAAAAATCCATCAACAAAGCATAATATGCATTGTCCTTGAGGACTTCATGTCCATTCCATGAATCCCACCAAAAAGAAGCAGAGTAACCATTGCCTACTTGCCATGACATGTTCTCCATAATAACCTTTCTACAATCCAAAATAAATTTCCATACTATAGAGCCTTTGGGGGGATTCTATATAGTGAATATTCTTTCATTGATTTGAGAATCTAGATATTTTTCCTTTAAAACTTTAACCCACAACCTTTCTGGAGAAGAATACATATTCCAAACCAATTTTGCCCCCAGAGCCAAATTTATTTTGTGCAAGTCTCGAAGCCCCACTCTCCACACCTATTTTTCTTATAGATTGTATCCCACGAGATCAAAGGCCATCCATCCTTGTCCTTAGCCCCATTCCAAAAGAATTTCCACATTCTTTTCTCTAAGAAACTTAAGATATTATTAGTAATCTTCATGAAGCTCATATAATAGATTGGTATAGCATAAATGACAGATTGTAATAAAAGAATCCTCCCAACAGAAGTCAACCATCTACTTTTCCACCTCTCCATCCGTTTGATACAACTATCCATCAGATGCTTCCACAAGTGTGATAAATACAAGCACCTTCAAATACAAGAGTTCCTAAATACCTTCGTGGTAGTCTCCCAACCTTAATATATAATTTTTTTCATAATTGTCTTTGTAGATCCATTCTAGTGTTAAAAAGATAAACTTCAGATTTTCTCCAATTCAAACATTGTCCCAAGGTTTTTCCATACTTATCTAATGTTGACTTAATGACCCTTTCTTCTCAAGAAGTGGCTTCCCCCATCAAATAGTTATCATCTACAAATCGAAGGTCAGATAACAAACCAATACCCTCTGTAACCCCAATGCCTTTCCATTGCCCCGCCTCTCTCTTACTTGTGATCAATCTTCCCAACACTTCAGCCAAAATTATGAACAAAAAAGGAGAGATTGGGTCCCCTTGCCTTATTCCTTTGGTTGTGTCAAAAAAACCTTGAGGACTACCATTAACCAAGATAAAAAATATAGGGGTTCTAATACAACTTTCAATCCATTTCAACCATCCTTCACAAAAGTCAAACTTTCTCAAAACTTGTAGCAAAAAAGATCTATTGACATTGCCACAGGATTTCCTTATATCCAACATTATCATCATTTTTTCAGTCTTAGCCATCCTTACCAAATGTATTACCTCATGAGCAATAATTATAGCTTCAAATATTGATCTATTGGGAGCAAAATTGCTATGTTTTGAGGAGATAATAGTCTCAATAAAAAAATTAAGTCTATTCACCATCACTTTAGCAATAATCTTATAGGTTATATTGCACAAATCTATGGGATTAAAGTCACAAAAGGAGGTCCTATCAGTATTTTTAGGAATTAGTGCTATAAAAGTGTTATTGAAATCTTTAAGAATAAATCCACCTTCCCTAGATTCCTCCACCACCTCCCATAGCTCACCCCCCACAACATCCCACATTTTCTAAAAAAAGATAGTAGGAAAACCATATGGTCCTGGGGTCTTATCACCACCCAAACCAAAGAATTCCTTTGTAACCTCAGCCTTGGTGATCAGTTGCATAAGGGCCTTATTTTGAGCCTCAAAGACACAGTTCAAAATATGATCTAGTAATTCCTCAGATCCAACTAAATTATCAGAATTATTAACAAATATGTCTACCAAAAATCTCACTGCTTCCCTATTCACCTCCTCAACATCCCTGAGTAAGTTCCCTTGACCATCTTCGATTGTGAATATCCTATTCTGAGATATTTTGAACTTCATAGATTTATGAAATAATTTAGTATTCCTATAAGCATCTTTCAACCAGGTTTTCCTTGATTTATGTTTCCAAAATATTTCCTCCCTAGATAATAATCCCTCATATTCCTTTGTCAATACTTTCTCAATGGAATAATCCACACCTGATCCATACAGTTTTCAATAATCATTGAGTGTAAATCAGCAAGCCTTTTCTCTAGTTTTAATTTTTCATTGAAAATGTTCCTGAATTCTTCCCTATTCTAGATTTTCAATTGATCTTGTAAATATTGTAATTTCTTAAAAAGAATAAATATTTTTTTCCCCTTTCATGAAGGAGCTTCCTTCCACCATTGGGCTACTTTCTCCATGAAATTAGTCGCTCTAAACTACATTGTTTAAAACTTAAAAGGGGATTGTTCTGGGGTTGAATCCTCATTGATACTACAACAAATCAGATAGTGATCAGAATCCTATATTGGAAGGATCTCATCACTATATAACCAATATTGTCTATCCCAATGACCCTCCATAAGAAATCTGCCCAATTTTTTAGCAATGTTCAAAACCCCACTCCGCCTGTTAGTCCAGGTGAAATAACCATTCCTCAATTCTACCTCCATTAAACCATTTTGCACAAAAAAGTCCCTAAAATATCACTGAATCCTTCCTGCCCATCCTCGTCCACTTCTTTTCTCTGCCAGGCTAAGAATTACATTAAATTTTTTCCCAAAAAGGAACAAGTCCTCCCTGCCTTTCATAAAACTTGCTAAACCCTGTCATAGAGATTGTTTCTGAGCTGGGTTGTTAGGACCATAAATGTTGAAGACAAAGAACTTAGATAGGAGTTTTTTTGACACAACATATAGCCATTTCTAGTTTTTAGATTATTTTATTAGCTTCACATCCACTAATATATCTAGCCATAAAACTCCTAAACCCCCTGAAGCACCATTTGCCTCAACAAATATACCATTCCACCTTCCTAAATGCTTTCTAAAAGACTTCGTATCCTCTTGTTTAATCTTCATTTCTTGTAATAAGATTACTTCTGATCTCACCTGATCAACACCTTTCTTGACCATGCGTATCTTGTCAAGGGAATTGCAACCCCTAACATTTGATGAAAGGAGCCTCATTTCTTCCTGGAAAAGGCATAGCCTTTTCCCAATCTCAACAATTTTGTTTGGTTTGCTGCACAACCTGATAATTCTAACTTTTCTTTGTTAGAGCGTGGTCCTCTCCTTCTTTTTCCCCAATCTTTGGTTTGGATAAATTTTATTCTATCTCCTCCACACTTCTTGAATTCATAATACCAAGTGTTTCAAAAAAACCTAGCTCATCCCCTTCATCCTCCTCCTCTTGAGAGCAATAGTCAGAATCAAAATTTATGGAAACTCCTCCACTATCTCTTGCATCTTCAAAGGAATTATCTAAGTTTCTAATAGGGGAGATCTTAATGTCCTTTAAACCTATCCTATCCTTCATACCTTTTGATCTTCTTGAGGGATATTCATATGGAATCTAATTTGATTTCCATTTTGAGGCCTCTTCCTTATCAGTTTTAGAGCCACGATTATCACTCAAGTGCTCATCTTCATTTAGTCCTCTTTGACTTTTACTAGGAAAAGTGTCACACACCAATTCTTCCAATAAAGACTCCTTTTGTGGTCTGACCTCCTTAAGATGACACTCCTTATCAACCTCCTTCTCAACATTGGTTCAAGTAGCTTTGGTTGAAGTTAATTCAGATGTTAGCTCAAAAGCATCTCTGATTTTTTCTATCCCATCAACCACCCGTTCCTTTCCATAGTGAAAAAATAGGGTTTCATGAACCACTTGAGTAGATCCACATTGTTCCTCACCTCTTGCACTAGTATCAACTTCTAGGGAGAGAATCCAGTCAATTTCCTGGTTTTGAAATCTTACCTCCTCTTTATAATCCTCCCCATTCATAATATTTTGTGACATTAGGGTCACCTCATTCATTAGAGGGCATTTCTCAAAAGACTTTGTTATTTCAACAATTGCCTCATTTAACCTGTCCACCTCTAGTCTTTTACCTCTCTTTTCTCCTTCACACACAGGTGAAGTGCTATTTACTTCCAACATGTCCTCATTTTCAACAATAAGGGGCTATCTCCATTCTCCTTTTTGAGCTTAGAACAATGCAGTTAGGAAGGTCATAACATGCCAATCTCTAGACTAGACTTCTAGGGAAAACCGCATAGTCCTCTGGGTTTATTACCTCTTCATATCTGATATATTTCCCTAGAGATTCCCCTAGAATTTTCATTGTCTCATACCCACAATACTCCCAAGGGAGATTATTCAGTCTGAACCATACATGGATCTCCTTAACTTGCTCCTTGCAAGGGTTAAAATTAGCAATCCAATCCTTTAAATAAAAACCTTTACCATCCATCATATATGGGCCATTATTCAAAATCCATGACTTATCTTCCTTGTATGAGAAGATAATAAGATAAAAGCAATTGGTCAGAGTTTTCAAAGAGCAAAAAAAACACCATTGGTTTTCACACAAATTTTTTATTTTGCTCAAAGATGACCATGGCCCTAACCATTTCAACACAAAAATATTTTTCTTCTAGAAAAGAAATAGATTCAAGCCATTGAGGATTATTAACTATCATTGTAGAAGTCTTAGCATAAATCACGTTTTCACCAACCTTTTGTTTTTCTTCTACATTAACCGCTTGCGATTTTGGGCACCAAAACTTGTTTGAGATTTGATGGAAACAAAACCCTTTATCAATTGGAAGAAAACCTTTATGCCTCTCATTATTTTAGTTGCCATTATCCCAACCCTTGTCATCCCATAACTCCTTTTTAGTTTTCTAAAATCATTTATCAGTATTATTTCTATTCCTCATGAAAGGTTGGAAACAACCTTGTCTTCTACAATTGAATGACCATCTCTAGTTCATGTGTTCACCATAGCTCAAACCCTGATGTCTTTGAAATTCCCTTCTTCTTGACCGTTACAGACATTCCATTTTCATTCAACAAATTCCTTGTAATATTAGTGTTTTCATCATATGCAAATTTCATTTCTTTGCAACCCTAATCCTTTTTGCATTCATTGTTTTGTGACTCAAGCTCAACAAGTTTTGCGAAATAGTGATGCATTCACTATTTCTTAATTTCTCTTATATAAATATATATTATTAATTATACAAGTATTAATTTAAAAACTATTAATTAATAAAGTAATAATTAATATTTATAGTATTAATTATTTAAGAACAATAAATTAATAATTATTTAATGATTCATACTTGATTATTAATTAATTTATAATTAGTTTATTAATTATTCACACACGCACACACACATTTGTACACATTTCTATATATTTATACACATTTATAAACATCTATAAATATATATATATATATATATATATATATATATATATACATATTTAAAAATATTAATACACATTTATACAGTTATTACACTAAGAGGTGTCTATACAATCGCAACACAGGCCTAGACACCTGCACAAGAATATGTCGTGCAAAAAAAAAGAATTGGCTTGAGTTACAAATAATTTAATATTAAAAAGTGAAATTAAACTAAAAAATGTCAAATGACATTCACAAATATGAAAAATTGGAATTAAAATAAAAAATCCCAAATGACATTAAAAAAAGAAAAAAAAAATGCAAAAAAGGCCATAAAAGGCCAAATTAAACTCCATCTGTCATGTGGCGGATGGAGTAAAAAAAAATTAAAAAAATTAAAAAAATATAATAAACATGGGAGTTACCCCATGCGATGCGTTATCTTGTAGGGCCCTATGCATGTTGGGGTTCCCCCCACACTGCAGTGGGTGGGGTTTCCCCCACGCTAGTGTTGGAGTTTGCTTGCGACCGATAGTGTACACTATCGAGAGTTGCAGCCAGCTATGGTGGCAGCGTTGGGGGAACCCCACCCATACGCTACTAGGACCTTCAACTAGCTATGGCAGAAATGTGGGGGGAACCCCACCTGTTGCAGGGCCGCATGACAATCTAGATAGGGGAAGTGACAGGGGGTGGTGGCCCTGTCACCCCCATTCATTATTAATATTTTTTTTAATATGGGTTTTTAATATTTTTGAATGTCCAAATGCATGAGATTTTTTTTCTACTTTTTCAGATTAAATATTTTCAATAGAAGTGTTACAACTAGTGGTTGTCGTTGCACCAAAAGATCGACTTGTTAACATTCGATACAACCATTAGAATTATAGAAGACACGTGAGGTTGTTAAACTATGTCATAAATCTCAAAGGCAGACACTGGTGGTTAGTCGAACAATCCCCCCCTCAGTATCACCTAAGGGGATTCGAACCTGTGACCAAGCACTAATACCACTTGTTACAACTAGCAGTTGTCATTGCACCAAAAGATCGACCTATTAATGTTTGATACAACCAGTAGACTTATAGAAGACACATGAGGTTGTTAAATCATGTCACGAATCCTGAAGGGGGACATCAGTGGTTAGTCTAACAAGAAGAATACTAAGAGGCACATTTGAAGGCAAACAATCAAAGAGGAAAATAAAGAGACATTTTTTAGAAGATGAGGAGATGTAGAAATATTATAATTGAGCCCTCTACCATTTCATTTTTGTTTTGCAAAGAGCAGCATACATTTAGAGAAGGAGAGAGATTTGGAGAATGAGACAGATTTCAAGAGCAAGCACAAAGAAATCAAAGTAAGCCATTTAGTTTTAAATGTTGTTTTTAGATTTTTATATATATATATTTTTAGAGTAAGTGCTATCACTATGGGGATAGCGCCCTTTATTAATATTTAGCAAATGCAAGAAGCTACATATAAGGGGATGAAATGGAGCAAAGCTACAACATTTCATCCGAAATATCTTCTTCGTACATTCAAAATGAAGAAGATATATGATCTAACTAATGGCCTAAAATGATATCACATTTACAGCTTAACAACTAAAACATAACATGGTTTGTGAATGTGATCTACCTATAGCAATACAATATAAACCATCTATGGAAGAGGTGCCAACTCAATTTCTTTGTGCCCTTTTAGTCTTGCCCAGGTTTGTGAATTGGCAGTAATAGTGAAGAGATTAGCCGATACCTTCTCTAGGAATATGTGAAGAATCTATAGCGATAATGTGTAGTATGTCAGAGATGTTTGGAGATTGGTTTGATACAATAATTATATTTTTATCTGATATAACCCCATGGTTGGAAAGTGCATCAGCTGCTCGGTTTCCCTCTCTTAGAGTGTGTTGTAACTTGTATTGGTTCAGTTGGCTAAGTAGGTGATTGATCTTAGGAATCCATCTAGAGAGTTTCCAGTTGTGAAATTTTGAATGAGTAATGCCTTGGATGATGATTTGTGAATCCCCTTCAATGACTACATTTATGTAATTGTGTTCTATGCAGTGTGAAAGTCCCTCCTCTAGAGCCTAAATTTTAGCTTCATTATTTGTGGAGTTGACTAAATTGTTGAATGTCCCTGAGATCAATTCGCATCTGTCATTTCTTATTATGGCTCCAAATCTTGCTCTCCGTGGATTGCCTTTGCTAGCTCCATCGAAATTTAATTTAAACCAATTCTTAGGGGGAGCATGCTAGTGGATATTTTCTCTATTTTTAATTTTATTTTATGGAAAGGGGATAAGTTGATTATTGAATGACCATCTTGATTCCATTATCTTATCCTAGTTAGTATAATATTTAAATGATCGATTCATTTTTCCATTTATAACTTCTTTTATTGTTGTTTTGATCTTGGAGATGAGGAGATTTGTCATTAGGTATTCTTCTTTGAAGAGCCTTCTATTCCTTTCTTTCCATATCTGCCAGGTGACCATTGAGGGGCCTACTAACCAGAGAAGTCCCCATTTGCTTTTAGTTTTATTAGGCCAAGCCAAAAGATACTCCAGTAATCTATCATTTCTAAGAGAGACAAAATTGATGGAGTTGTAGAACCAATCCCAACAACTGCTAGCAAATGGCCAATGCAGCAATAGGTGACTAGGGGTCTCCTCATTTTTTTTGCACATGATGCACCAATTGGGTCCCATTATCTCGATGGATTTTAGCATATTACCTATTAAGATCCTTTCATGAAGTGCAGTCCAAAGAAATGCCCCAGCTTTAGGGAGGATATTCTTATTCCAGCATATTTGATTGGGCCAAGCAGGGTTTTGGATTCTCTGTCTTTGAACTTCATACCCGAGCCTAGAATTGTATGTGCCAGTCTTGGCAGCACACCAAAATATGGAGTCTTCATTATTTGTTATGAAAAATTTCCTATTTTTTAATATTGCATCTAAATTTGCACAGTTAGCCATATCCCCTATTGCGATTGATTTCCAAGAGCATTTCTCTCCTAAGAGGTTTTGATCTCCAAAGTAGTCTACCACTTTGTCCCCCACAATGTTTTCTATGAGTGAGATCTAGTTTTTTGTCTTTAATGGGTTCAGAAAGTGGAGCTTCACCTTCCCACGAGTCTCTCTAGAATTTTGCTTTTTGCCCATCTCCAATATGCCATGAAAGATGATCAGTGAGTATGCTTCTACATTCCCATAGGAAGTTCCATGTGGTTTTTTAGATTTAGATTTAAATGTTATATTTATATTTATATTTAAATGTTTTTTTTAGATTTAGCTTTCAATGTTGTTTTTAGATTTAGATTTAAATATTCTTATCACATTTTTTTGGGTAAAAGGCCTAAGCCAAGCTTTATTAATTATAAAAAGTGTTTACAAAACCCCGCTCAGTGCAGACACTAGTAGGAAAGAGTGGGGCTGAGAAAACATCCAGCCTTGCCTGGGACCATAGTCCAGATTCCAATACATGAAGTTTAAGAGGGCATTCCCTCTATTACTATTTTTTTTTAAAAGTGCACATTTAATACGAAGATTACTTCAATTCCCTTTGTTTAAACCTTCTTGTCATGGAATGAGAGATCTCGTGTTATGTCATTTTCTTGCCGCTGGCCTATGGGGAGTCTTTTCGATCCATGTTGAGATTTGTTTGTAATTTCATTCTTGACTTCTGTATCTATTTTTCCTGTCACATCTCGGCCTTGACTAAGATACGCATTAGTATGTTCATAATAGTTAAATAAAACCTCTTTGATATTGAAAAATTTGATGAAAATGGAATTTATCTTACCATTAACGAGAGTGGCTAAAAATAGGAGGTGAGCTTTCTTTTTCAGCAAAAACTGCAAAAAAGTTCTAAAGACCTAATTCACTAATTGTTAAAAACTCCTTGGATATTCATAAAAGACTTTTTAAGTGAAGATATTAGAGTCAACACTAGAATAAAAATATTACTAAAGAGTTATTAGCTTAAATTTCATTGTTATTTGAGAGCCCAAAGATGATCCTCCAGACTAACTGAGGGTCTCATTTCTATATTAAAAACTGTAATACCCCTAAGGCCTTAACAAAGATCCCAAAACTGAAGGAAAGGATGAAAAAAAAAACCAGACCATCGAGTAAGTATACCTCATGCTTCCTTTTTTGAAATATTATATGGGCTGAAATCAAACACCAAGCCTCTTAAATGAGAGCTAGATTGAGAACGAAAAAAGGAAAAGAATAGGGGCAAAACAAGAAGGAAAGGAAAGAAAGAAAAGATAAAGGGGCATGGAGAAAAGGAGATAAAGCTACCTCTAGAAACAAGGACAAAGCCTCTAACATCTCAAATCCTCAGTCTAAAAAGAAATGACAAGCTAAAGATAGAAGACAAAAGCAACCCAAAGATCCTTAACTTGGAGTCAACACAGAGCATTTTGTGTTGACTTCAAGATAATGATCTTAGTGAAGGCATGGGCAAGTAGGAACCCTGGACTGAGTGAGGAAAAGATTTCTATCATACAACCAAGCCCCACTAGACTTAAAGTGGAAAGGAAACTAGCCCAAAGTGAAGATAAGGCTGAATGTTGGAAGCCCCTCTTAAAAAAGAACCAGTTCTGGGTGGAGCAACTAAGTTATGACAAAGGTAGGAGCTGCTAGCTTTTATGGATATACTAAAAGAGTAAAGAGAACACTTTCCTGAAGTAGCCTTACATACAGTTTTCCTATCTCATAAAAGTGCCAAATGAGAGCAACCGAAGTGCCAAGTGAAAGCCTCCCCAATGTGATGAAATCTTTTAATAAGCTTACTCTTTTCATGCTACAAAGTCGAATATCTTTTTTAGATTGAACATATTTCCTTATTATTATATAATTTTAAGGACAGAACAAAAAATTGAAAGGGTCATAGTAGCATAGTTCCTTCAAACATACTTATAATCCTTTATTTGGCCAAGTTAGCCAATATTAACAGTATGATCAAAAAATAAAATTATTAACCCCTGGCCTCTAGAAAGAATATGAATCTATATGATATATATGTGAATACATATATTTATATATATATAAATGAATACTTATATATGTATATATATGAATATATATATATATATATATATATATATATATATATATATATATATATATATATATATATATATATATATATATATATATATATATATATATATATATATATATATATATATATATATATATATATATATATATATATGTATATGTATGTATGTATTTCCATATATATATATATATTTAATATATGTAAATATATATTTATATAAATAAAATATATATATCCACACATATTTATATAAACCCATATCCATAACTAAAAATGAAAATACCTCATATATATATATATATAAATGTCTCTTTGTGAATGAGATAGCATGTTAATAAAAACCTGTTTGCTTATAAAATTTGAAACAATGACGGTTCTACCTATTTATGGAAACAAAAATTATCTAGTTACCGAAACATAAATTATCCATTTACCAAAAGCATATATAGTACTTAAATTTTAAGATAGGGTTTCATTCTTGATAGTATTTAAAGATACAACTTCTTCGGTAATACAGTCTTTAAGTAAAATTTCTTCAAAAATAGTCTTAGGCAAATAACATATTCCAAGTCTAAGTATTATTAACTAACCCTTAGCATATTCTAAGTCAAGGCCAAAAAACTAAACATTGCTACCCTTTTCAGTTGTCCGGTGATTCTTTCTGGAGCTCATGGTAGCTCCATCTTTCACCATTTTTCCTGATGACAATAATAGATTCTCCTTCCAGCGCGGTGGGCTTGGAGTGGCGTGAGCACTTCTTAACATCCGGGGAGATGATATGAAGGTTCTCCTTCTCCTCCTCATTCCAAGACCTTGGGATGTCAAAACCTTATGCTCGCAAGTAATCCAATTGCCATTTTGTCCCCATCTCCTCTTTAAGGAGCTCCTTATAAAGAAACTCCAGGTTCCTCGACATCTCTGGCCAGTGTTCGTCAAACCTCCTTTCATCATTAAGGGTAATCATGGGAATCCTTTTTGAGTTTGGGATTGACTTCAGGTTCCCTATTTCCATCCTCATGGTGGTTTCTGGGTAGGGGATGGATAATTGATTGTCTATGTTGTAGACCATCTGTTCCAACCCACCCAGAAGACCCTCCTCAAAGAGTATCTTCGCTACTTTGATTATTCTTCCTACTTCTGGCCCGCAAAGGAGGAAAGGGAAATGAAAATTCCAATTACATTCCCATTGGTCCGGTATGTGAATTCATTGTCAAAGTGGTTATCTCCCAACCCATTTTCCAGTGCCCTTCTTGCAGATTCAAATAGGGGGTTTAGCAGTTGATTCCACCTCTCAGGTTTGATAGCTCCCCTGAATGCCATTGCCCTTTGGTCTGGTATAGAAAAAGTTATCAAACTCATCCCCATCCTACTTCAGACAGTCCTCAAATTGTAATCCAAGCACTTCTTGAGGAAAAGCCTTTTAATGAATTTTTTCTCAATTCAAAGCAATAATTGCTAATTAGGTTTATTCAGCAGCCTCTCAATTTCATGATCTAAGTCTGATTGCCTCTCCTTTCATCATTAATTCTCTCACTTGACAATAAATTCTAAGGACAAAGTGCCACGTACACATTTGAATCCGCTCTGTCCCTATAATGATGCCAAGTTCTCCACAATTTTACAAGCCTAAGATGGGAAGATAAAAATCCTTCCTTTTTGTAGGGTATTGCTAAAAAGCCGCTAAGGTGCTAGTGTGATCAAAATGGTGATAAACCTCTAAGAGCTACTAGTTTATTTGGGGATAATATTAATTTGAGTAATGATGAGGAGATCGTGCATATTTCATGGCGCATGAGATCCAAGCTAGAAGGCCAAAAGTGGAAAGATTGAAAGATAAGCTAAATGAACACACATGAGCGACAATACTTTTTAAGTGACAGGTATTAATAGTATTAATGGTATATGTAGATCTAAGAAATCTTCCTAATTAAATTCCGGGCTCGAAAAAAATGATATCTATTATGACGCAATTTAAGTGGATCCTTAAATCTTATTTTATTGGTTGAGTTTGGGTGGGGATTATATTCCACGAATTTATATAGTTGTATTAATGTAAAGACATAATTATATATTTCTTGAACCTGTATATATTTGTGTACATAAATAATTATGTTCATATTAATAGAAAGAAAATTATTGTTTAAATATATGTCTTAATATATATATTATTGGTAAACATACAAATATATATATATGGTTATATTTATAAATATATATATATATATATATATATATATATATATATATATATATATATATATATATATATATATATATATATATATATATATATATATATATATATAAAGAACTATATATATGTCTTCACATATGTAAATATCTTATATAAATATGTAAATTTTGAAAATTAGATGGTAATAAATAAGCAGGAAATGGTTGGCTGCAAGTTTATAAGTATAGGAAAATTGAGAGAAATAGATGTATTTGAGAAAGAGAGTCTTGATGATTGTTCTCCTAAGTGTCGATAAAATAATTGAGTCACTGTTTATAAATTATGAAATCTAAGTTTTTAGTCTAATGTGTGTTAGCTATATTGAAGAAAGATATATGATTAATCAGTGGGCTAGCAAGATCTGTAATAAGTAGAGGTATTAGAATGGTATTTGGATGAATTATCTATATGGGCATTTTGCAATCAATTTTCTCATTTAAAAACCTCTAATTAGGAATTGTGGGATAATGTTGCAAGCTAAGGATAAGTTATGTCTATAAGAATAGTTATGTTTTGTAAATATTTATATATTTTTTACATATGTACAGAATAGATGAAAGGTTGTTTTAAGGTTGAGATATACCTATAAGATAAAGGATGGGAAGGAAACAATGGTAATCCTGAAGAAGTCTCATACTCATAGGTTAGTTTTATTGCAGTGAGATGCCATCTTCTCATAGGTTTGCAAGTTCGTCAGCTCTCCTATTGCCTTCTCGATAGATATGGTTGAAGGTGATCTTTTTAAAATATTTACACATGTTTAAGGCTTGGGAGAGGAGGGAATTCAATTTCCAGTTAGGGGTTGTACCTTTTCTTAAAGAATTAATAATGATTACTGAGTCACCTTCAATTTCTAAAAGTTGTAGTCCTAGGGAGATACCCTTTCTTAGTCCTTTAATTAATGCTAAAAATTCCGCCCAGTTGTTGGTTTCAATTCCAATGGGAGAAGCCAAGGATGCAATTTCTAATCCGTCCTGGTTATGAATGCATCAACCAATGCCTACTACCCCTGGATTACCTCTAGATGCCCCATAAAAATTAAGTTTATACCAGCCCTCCTCTAGAGGGTGCCATATACAAGCTTTCCTCTTTGATACCGTTCCTTGATCTCCTGAACCAATAAAGGGGGGGAGGGAAAGCCTTGTCCAGACCCTTCTCATTTTTTCATCCCAATGATTCATATGGAGATCTGATTTTTGAATTCTAGAGATTCTACTATTAATATTTTCTATAATAGCTTCTTCAATCTTATTACACAATTGCCTCCAATCCATCTTCTCATCCTTAAAGATTCTTCTATTTCTCTCTTTCTAGATTTCCCAAATTAAAATAGATGAGGTAGAGGTCCAAAGGTTAGCATAAATAAAATCCTTCTTAATGATTGGCCAAGCTTAGAGCATCTCAAGAAGAGAGAAAGGGGAAGCTAATGACCATCCCAAGTTTCCTAAAAGCCATTTCCAACATTGGTTCGAGAAGGGATAGTTTACAAATAAATGATCAATATCCTCTTCACTATTTTCACATAAAGGGCATCTACTAGGTCATGAGAAGCCCAACTTCTTAAATCTATCTATAGTTAGGAGTCTATAATTGAGGGCCAACTAGGTGCAAAAACTAGCTTTGGGGAGACAACCCTTGTTCCAACATAGGTTGATTGGAATATCTATCTTCGGTCTCTTATGATTTTTGTTAATGAGATTATATCCATCTTTTATGTTATACTATCCATTTTTTGATCCATCCCATACTAAAGTGTGCTTGGTGTTATTTAGAGAGATCTTTATATTGTTGAGGGTTTCAATTAATAGCTTCTCCTCTGCTATAGGTAAACCTATATCTTTGAAGGATTTCCATACCTATTCTTCTCCATTTAAAACTATATATTCTTTTAGGAGGATCCCATTTTTTTATTCTAAGAAGTTTTTTAGGGATGTATTATTAAGATTTTTAAATAAGGCTTCATACCTTCCCCAAGAATTTGTCCAAAAAAGGACCTCATCATCTGTGCCTGGGTTCCATGTTAGTTTGTCCATAATGATGTGCCTACACTCTAACAAAAAATTTCCATATTTTGGATCCTTTGGGAGGATTAATCTCTATGAAAATATTAATGGGGGATTTGTCTTTGAGATATTTGTTTATGAGAATCCTAGCCCATTTAGCCTCTGGGTTTCTAAATAATCACCACACTAATTTTGCTCCTAGACCTTGATGAAGGGTGCTCCCCTTAATACCACAAACACATAACAGAAATAGAGAAACAACAACAATATGCAAGAACAGAAAATTGGCTTCTTATTATCTCCACAAATGTGGAATTACAAACTTTCAGAATTACAATATGCAAAGCCACATGGGCATTCCCTTACAATATTCTGTAGGACAAAGCCTCGAATCAATACCCAGATCTACTACCTAGAACTATTCTGAACTGCCTAAGACAATAATACAGCCTTCCTTATATAGGCAATTTTCCACCGCCTGGGAAGGTTCCAAAATTTTAGCCAACAAGGCCGACCAAACTTAGAATTATTTTTATTTTACATTTCATTACATCATAGTCGACTCAAAATAAATTTTGAAACCTGAACAGAAATTTTGAAAAAAAATCATTTTCCGCCATTTCAGGTGACCCAACTTCCGAAGACCATAAGTCATCACCAATTGACCCGATTGACTATTGTAACCCCATTTCGGAAAGGGCGCGAGGAGCTCTACAACACCTGAATCAAGCAAGCTTCATTCAGCCCAAAATTCGACCTCATCCGGGGCCTCTAAAGCCTTCAAAACTGAGTTCGAAGTTTCTATACCCTACTGCCAACACCGAAAATCTTCAATATCTTCCAATATACACTTGATCTGGCAATGAAACTTTACTGGCAGACTTATATAACCAAAATGAACCTCCAAGAAAGAAATCAGATCATTCTGAGCACATGCAAAAATTACCAAAAATAGTAACTTTCCATAAATAGCAGCTCTGCACTAAAATAGCCCTTATTGAATATAAAAACAGAAATATTTTTGGGTGATGCAAGATTGCTCTTACACCCAGGATGCTTCTGCATCAGACACCTAGGGTAATTTGAGAAGTGACCCTATCACGACTCAGGTGTGCAGAGGAAAACCAAGACGGTTAACCTCCTCCTTTGTTAGCCACGATGAATCTTCTACAGGTCGTCCTTTCCATTTGACCAAATACTCTTCATATGTCCTATTCCTTGTGCTTCTACCAACACGACTGTCCAGTATGTCTTCGATCTCCTTAGTGTCTGAACTAGTTGCTAGAATACTCCACTGTGTTGTTGTGATCTCATCTTCAACGCCTCCTTCATGATACTCTGTCAGATCTGAAATGTTAAACACTGGTGAAATATTTAGCTCAGTAGGCAATTCTACCTCATATGCGTTTCCTGAATCATGTTTCTTCAATATCCTGCATGGTCCAAACTTCTTCATTTTCAGCTTGTTATATGTACCAACTGGAAACCGCTCCTTCCGCAAATGAACCATGACTTCATCACCAACCTGAAATTCCTTATACCTCCTTTTCTCATCTGCCTTAGCCTTATACTGTGCGTTCATCTTGGTAATATGCTTCCTCACCTCCCCATGGATGTTCTTCAAGTGTTCTGCAAAATCCTCAGCTTCAGCACTACTTATTTCTCCTTTATCTATCTTCCTTAATTCAGATGCATTTCTCGGACTACTTCCAAATACAATCTGGAATGGTGATTTACCAGTGCTCCTGTTGACATAATTATTGTATGCAAATTTCGCCTGTGGTAAAATCAAATCCCATCCTGTTGGCTTATCTCCAACCAAACATCTCAGCAAATTTCCCAAACTCCTATTCACCACCTCTGTCTGTCCATCAGTCTGTGGATGATGTGATGAACTGAACTTCAAATCTGTCTTCAACTTCTTCCACAATGTTCGCCAGAAATATCCAACAAACTTAGTGTCCCGATCTGAAACTATGGTCGTTGGCAAACCATGTAGTCTCACTACCTCTCTGAAAAACAATTCTGCTACATGAAAAGAATCAGTAGTCTTCTTGCAGGGAATAAAATGTGCCATCTTTGAAAATCTGTCAACTACCACAAAAATTAAATCATGTCCCCGCTGAGTCCTCGGTAAACCAAGAACAAAGTCCATGCTAATATCCTCCCAAGGCTTCTCTGGTACAGGTAGTGGCTGATACAAACCTGTATTCTGCTTCACTCCTTTCGCCATCTGACATACTTTGCAACTCTGTACAAACTTCTTCACATCTTGCTGCAATTGTGGCCAATAATAATTCTCACCAACCAAAGCAAGGGTTTTATCACGACCAAAGTGTCCAGCCAATCCTCCACTATGCTTCTCCTTGATGAGATTCTCCCTCATAGAACTTCGTGGAATGCACAACTGACTCCCTCTGAATAGCATATCATCCTGGATGATGAAATCCAACCATTTCGTCCTGTCTAGAGTAACAGGTTCTGTACAAGCTTTCCAAGCTTCACCAAAATCAGGATCCTCTGGATACAAATTCTTGAGCTCCTTGAACCCAACCACTTCAATCTGCATTTCTGTCAGCAGTAGTTGCCTTCTGCTAAGAGCATCTGCAACCCTATTAGACTTTCCACTCCTGTGTTTCAAAACAAATGTATAACTCTGCAAAAACTCAACCCATTTCAAATGCCTCTGATTCAACTTTCCTTGACTATTCAAATATTTCAAAGCTTGATGATCAGTATACAAAACAAACTCCTTAGGAAGCAAATAGTGTCTCCACTTCTTTAATGCTTGAACTATAGCATAAAATTTCTGATCATAAACATAATATTTTCTCTTGGCATCATTCAACTTCTCACTGAAATAAGCAACAGGTTTACCTTCTTGGCTCATAACAGCTCCTATTGCAGTACCACTAGCATCACAATCTACTTGAAACACCTTATTAAAATCTGGAAGTGCTAAAACAGGTTGTTTTGTAACTTTTTGTTTCAATAATTGAAAACTCTTTTCTGCCCCATTAGTCCATTTAAACTCTTTTCTATCCCCTCTCATTGTTTCAGTCAAGGGTCCACAAATACTGCTAAAATTTCTGATAAACTTTCTGTAAAAGCTAGCCAAACCATGAAAAGATCTTACCTCAGCAGCACTCCTTGGAGTAGGCCATTCAAGGATAGCCTGTACCTTCTCTGGGTCCATTTTTAGACCTTCTGCTGAAACTACAAATCCCAAATACACTAACTCTTTCTTCACAAAATTGCACTTCTTCAAATTAATCAACAATTTTTCATCTCTCAACTTCTCAAACACCATACGAATATGCATCATATGTTCCTCCAACGTCTTGCTAAAAATCAAAATATCATCTAGGTAAACAATGACAAACTTACCCAGAAATTCTTTCAGAACCTCGTTCATGAGCCGCATGAAGGTGCTCGGTGCATTGGTTAGCCCAAAAGGCATGACTAACCACTCATATAGTCCTTCCTTTGTCTTGAAGGCAGTCTTCCATTCATCTCCTTCTCTGATCCGAATCTGATGATATCCACTTTTCAGATCTATCTTTGAGAAATACACAGCTCCACTCAAACAGTCCATAATATCATCCATTCGTGGAAATGGAAACCTATACTTGATTGTGATCTTGTTTATTGCTCTGGAATCTGTACACATCCTCCATTCTCCATTCTTCTTTGGTGCTAATACCGCTGGTACAGCACAAGGACTCAGACTCTCTCGAATCAATCCTTTCTGTAACAACTCATGTACTTGTCTGTTCAACTCTTCACTTTCTGCAGGTGTCATTCTGTGTGCTGCCTTATTCGGAAAACTCACTCCTGGGATCAAGTCCATCTGATGACTGATCTTCCTGACTGGTGGTAATCTATCAGGCACGTTATCGGATACAATGTCCTGAAACTCATTCAACAAATCTGCAACTTCTACAGGAACATCTTCTACTTCCTCTTTACCAGCTTTTGGAATTAAAGCAAAACATACATGCTCATGCCTCATGCCAGCTAGGAAATTTCTTCCATCAACAAAAGTTATCCTTGCATTACCACATACCTTTTCTTCAGTCTCCTTCAATGGTTTTAGCTTATGTCGCACTCCATCCTTTGTCAGGGAATAGGTATTCGCACGACCATCATGTACAGCACATCTGTCAAACTGCCACGGTCTACCCAACAACATATGACATGCATCCATAGATATGATATCACACAATACCTCATCTTGGTATCCGCCAATCTTGAACTTCACTAGGCATTGTTCATTGACCATGACCTTGTGGTCATCCTGTACCCAGGCAATCCGATATGGATGTGGGTGTTTCTGTCTCTTGAGCTTCAACTTTGTCACCATCTCTTCTGACACCAAATTGTCAGTGCTTCCACTATCAATAATCACATCACAACATTTACCTTCACACTTGCACCTGGTGCGAAACAGGCTCCTCCTTTGCTCAGGTTCATTCTCACCACTCAACAGGACTCTTCTGTTAATCAACGTTTCTCCTCTTTCAGCATCTTCAGAATTTGATGATCTAACATCTTCATCTACATGTGCAACTCTGGCCTGGCCTTCATTTCTCCTGTCTATTCTGCCTTGGCGCTGAGGACATTCAAATGCCCTATGACCTTCTTCTCCACAGTGAAAACATGTTCCACGGAAGCCACCTCTTCCAGATCCTTGTCCTCTTCCTCGTCCTCTCTGATCTCTATTATTCTGATCCTAGAAGTGATTGAAATTATTTCCTCGCTGATTCTGACTACTACTGGCCTCATCCTTCTTTTTCGGATCCTCATTTCGGCCACCATATGACCGTCCACCAGATCGTCCACCGCGACCTCTTCCATTTTGTCTGCTCTCAAACTTCTTGTTCAGCTTTTCCTCTACTTTTAGGGCAAACTGGTATGCCTCTTCGATACTGTTCATTCGAACCAGATTCAACTCCTCCTGAATGCTTGGCCTTAACCCATTAAGGTATTGGGCAACTTTCTCCTTATCAGCTTCGGCATGGCCTGTTCTGATGAGGAGTCGATAGAACTCCTTTGTATACTCCTGAATAGATTTTCCTGCTTGCTTCAAACTTTGCATTTTCTTCAGTAGGTCAAGCTCATAATCAACAGGAAAGAACTGTCGCTTCAATTTATCCACCATCCGATCCCATCTTGTGATTTTATCTTTCCCTCTTCTATTTCGCTCTAATTGAATTTCTTGCCACCAGATCTTCGCATGACCTTTCAGTCTGGCCTTCGCAAATTTGACCCTATCAGGATCCTCAACATCTTCATACTCAAAATATTTCTCACATTCATTGATCCAGTCGATCAATTCCTCTGGGTTAAGATTTCCAGAAAATGTAGGAACCTCAATCTTAGGTCTTTTCCCAATCTTGGAAATCGCCCGAAAAAGTCTTTCTTCCTCCTGGTTCACAATTTCAGCTTCTCCTTCTTGATATTCTTCTTCGGCTTCATCCTCGCTTTCATCTCTGACATTAAGATTCATTCCTCTGCGAATCTCTTCTTGCAATGCTCGCACTTGTCTCTGCAGCTCTCTAACCTCAGGTGTTACAACACCAGCTCTTCCGCCACGTTCCCTTCGTGGAGGCATTTTCGCGATGCGCGCTGAAACCCTAACCACGGTCCTGGTGCAAACTGCCTCACAGTCGGTGATCTGTTTACACACTCAAGAAAACCTGCTCTGATACCACTTGATGAAGGGTGCTCCCCTTAATACCACAAACACATAACAGAAATAGAGAAACAACAACAATATGCAAGAACAGAAAATTGGCTTCTTATTATCTCCACAAATGTGGAATTACAAACTTTCAGAATTACAATATGCAAAGCCACATGGGCATTCCCTTACAATATTCTGTAGGACAAAGCCTCGAATCAATACCCAAATCTACTACCCAGATCTATTCTGAACTGCCTAAGACAATAATACAGCCTTCCTTATATAGGCAATTTTCCACCGCCTGGGAAGGTTCCAGAATTTTAGCCAACAAGGCCGACCAAACTTAGAATTATTTTTATTTTACATTTCATTACATCATAGTCGACTCAAAATAAATTTTGAAACCTGAACAGAAATTTTGAAGAAAAATCATTTTCCGCCATTTCAGGTGACCCAACTTCCGAAGACCATAAGTCATCACCAGTTGACCCGATTGACTATTGTAACCCCATTTCGGAAAGGGCGCGAGGAGCTCTACAACGCTTGAATCAAGCAAGCTTCATTCAACCCAAAATTCGACCTCATCCGGGGCCTCTAAAGCCTTCAAAACTGAGTTCGAAGTTTCTGTATCCTGCTGCCAACACCGAAAATCTTCAATATCTTCCAATATACACTTGATCTGGCAATGAAACTTTACTGGCAGACTTATATAACCAAAATGAACCTCCAAGAAAGAAATCAGATCATTCTGAGCACATGCAAAAATTACCAAAAATAGTAACTTTCCATAAATAGCAGCTCTGCACTAAAATAGCCCTTATTGAATATAAAAACAGAAATATTTTTGGGTGATGCAAGATTGCTCTTACACCCAGGATGCTCCTGCATCAGAGCTCTTCCTTGATCTCTAAGATTCTTGAGACCTACTCCTTCATCCTTCAGTTTGCAAACATTTTCCCAGGAAATCAGGGGAATTTTCTTCTTGTCCCTGCTTCCTTGCCAAAATAAAGTTCTCAAGTGTCTTTTAATTTCTGACATTTTGTTAGAGGGGAGATGAATGCATGATAATTGATAGGTTGGCATGACTACCAAGATAGACCTTACCATGGTTTCTCTTCTAGCTAAGGATAGCCATTTACCCTTCCAAGAGTTCATTTTGTTCTTGATCTTTTCTATCATAGGGTCCCAAATGTTTGTGGTTCTATTGTCCTTTACCAGTGGGAGGCCCAGGTATCTACAGGGAAGCTTGCCCTGCTTAAAATTAAGGATATGACAAATGTCTCGTTCTACTTTCTTATCAGTGTTAAAGAAGAAGATTTCAAATTTATCTGGGTTAATTTCTTGTTCGGATGCTTTGGTGTAAGAATCCAAGATCTTTTTAAAGGATCTAGCTTCTTTTCTTTTACTAGTACCATATAACAGGGTGTCATCAACAAAATATTGATGGGTCGTGGGATCTATTTCTATTATGATGGCTATGCCTTCAATAGATCATTTCTCTTGTTCCTTTGTGATAGACCTACCTAAGGCTTCAACCATGATAATGAATAAAAAAAGGGAGATGGGATCTCCCTGTCTTAAACCCCTAGAGATGCTGAAAAAACCTTATGGAGTTCCATTAACTAAAACCGATATTGATGGGGTAGATATACATTCAAAAATTAGGTTGATCCAACTTCTAAAAATTCCAAAAGCTTCCATGTGTTTACATAAGAATCTCCAGTCCACCTTGTCATATGCCTTCTTAATATCTAACTTGATAAGCATACTTGGGTTCTTGTTTTTTTGGACTGAGTGAATGGCTTCTTATGCAATGATGACTCCATAAAAAATAGACCTATCGGGGAAAAACCTTGTTTGTTCTTCACTAATGAGAAGGGGAAGGAGTTTTTGAAGCTTGATGGATAAGGTTTTGGTTAAGAGTTTATATAAGGTGTTACATAGTGCAATCGGTCTAAAGTCATTGAGGCTAACTAGTTTTTCATTTTTGGGGATAAGGGCTATAAAGGTATTATTTACTTCTTTCAACATCTTTGTTGATTTTCTATACCTTCTAATACTTCCGTTACCTCCTTCCCTATGAAATGCCAACATTTTTGAAAAAAGACAATAGAGAAATCTTCTAGGCCCTAGGATTTAT
Organism: Chamaecyparis obtusa; assembly: GCA_027943335.1. NCBI lineage: Eukaryota > Viridiplantae > Streptophyta > Pinopsida > Cupressales > Cupressaceae > Chamaecyparis > Chamaecyparis obtusa. Next base: position 912,610 of record BSBK01005450.1, read on the forward strand.
CTGGATGCATCTGCATGAGAGCGGTTTTGACCTCCTCTATTGTAAATTTCTCTATTAAAGCTTTATTGTGAAGTTTAGTTATGACTTTCAGAATGCTTTTAAATAATTATGTCTGATTATTCATATTAGAATGTTCCAAGTTATTGAGAATATTGTTAAAGTACCAAACTGATTCTTTGGCAATTTCTTTTGGATCATTTATTATGTCTCCCCTTTCATCTTTGATATATGAAATTCTATTTATATTCCTTCTTTGCTTGGTGCTATTGTGAAATTTTTTTGTATTCCTGTCCCCTACTTCTAGCCAAGTCTCTCTTGATTTTTGTTTCCAGAAAAATTTCTCTCTTGCTAGAATTTCCTCATATTCCAAAAGTAGATTTTTATCTTTTAGATATAGATCATCATCCATTCCTTTTTTAATTACCTGATAATTTATGTCACTCAATTCATTTTCTAGTTTCAATTTTGAATCAAAGATATTGCCGAATTTGTTTGCATTCCAATCTAAAAGTTTCCTTTATATCCATTTTATCTTGTTTACAACTATGAACATTTTGGAACCCATAAAGTTAAGTTCAGTCCACCATTGTTCAATTAGGTTCAAAATATATGGGTCTCTAAGCCAGACTTGTTCAAATTTAAAGGGACATTTTTTTGGCTTTACCTCTGTGTGGACGTTTAGCAATGCTGGATAATGGTCAGATCCTGAGATAGGAAGGATCTTGGCCTCTAAGTAATGATCGGTATTTATTAGACTACCTTTGAAGAAGAATCTATCCAATTTTTCTTTCTATGTTACAAAAACCTTTTCTTCTATTATTCCATGTGAAGGAGTTGTCCTCTGTAAGGATTTCTAGTAAGGAAATCCTTTCCACCTAGTTGGAAAATCCTTGGCAGCTATGGGGAGTGAGCAACTTCCCCCTCTTTTCTCCAATGTTTTTGTTATGACATTAAAGTCTCCTCCTAGAATCCAAAGTGAGTCTGAGATATTGTTGAGGAAGGATTCAATTTCATGCCAAACTCTTAGCTCATCTTTATTTTGTATTGGACCATATACATTAATAATGTTAAAAGTTAAATTATTTCTAAAGTTTCTTACAAGGCCACTCATCCAGAATTGTCTAATTTCTGTAATGCCAATTGAAAGGCATCATGGGTCCCCGATAATGGCCAGGCCACCTGAGGCTCCTATTGTTGGTGAGGCTATAAGTTCTCTAATTCCTAATTTCCTTTTAAATTTTAGCACTTCTGTGTTGTCCATCTTAGTTTCCTAAATTAAAATAATTTCTAGAATAGGTATTAATGCAACATTTGATTAATCATTGCTTGTTAGGGGCATTCATGCCCCTAACATTCCAAGTAAGGACATTGATAGCATCGTGGAAAGGATCTTCCCCTTCCCAACATAAAGAAGTGATGTGATTTTCACTTGCCTTGCAGCCTCGCTTGCTTTCTCTCTCAATTCAACCTTCAGTTTCCTTCCCCTTTTCTTTGATCTTTTTACATAGTCCAGAGAAATTTGACTATCCTTACAAAGGGTAATCTCTAAAGAACCCGAATCTTGAGTTTCTCTATTCTTAAGTTCAATTAACATTTCTTCCACAAACCCTTCCTTATTCATCTCTTATAACATGATACCTTCAATAAGGAGATCTTTCTGAAGGTCCAGTTCTTCCTTATCACAGATCTCGTCAAGGAATTGGTCCATTAATTCCTCTATTACTATTTCTCCTAGATAATTGAAAATTGTCTTGACTTCTTCCTCAATTTTACTATCCCGTGAATATATTCCTTTACTAGGTTCTTTTCCCCTAAAGAAATCAGCCTTGAAGGGCATCCTGAACTCCCTTATGTTGGCTCCTTATCTGTAGGGGTTAAACAATTTGCTGAAACGTTGTTGCTCAGATTGTTCTTGTCTCCAAATTCCAATTCTTGATGTGTTGTGAAACTATCAACACTCCTTCCTCCTTCATCCTTGAGATTAATTGATTTTACGTCCACTTGAACTATTCTATCATTGGCTATTTCTTCATCTATATTTCAATTATCTTTGTTACTCGAATCTTTTTCACCTCTAAATTTTTCCTTACTCATATCTGGTGATCATGAAGTTTTCAGCTCATCATAAATTATACCTTCCTCCTTCTGGTTGTTCAGATTATCTTTAGAAATGATAATTTCCTTTGATAGGATGGGGGTGTTCCTCTTAGGTAATTGTTTCTTCTTTGCTACCACTGGAACTTTTGAAGGGAGAGTTTGAGAAATTTCTTTCAAACCTGGAGATTTTTGCCTTGTTAAGTTCTCTGTTGGAAAATTAGCTAGAAGATCAATCATGAATCCCCCACCTGCTTCATTCAGATGGATGGAAATATCCTTGAGTGGAGCTGCCCATGGATGGGCTGGTCTAACACTCCTTTGAGTCTATTTGAAACCCCTGGCTATATCTGGCATAATGATAGGGTTTACAAAAAACTTATTTGAGTTGCTTTGAACTAAGATTGGGGGGAGAGATTTGATCGAAATATCCATTCTTACTATGATAATATTTTATGGTTGGGGATATTTAGTGGATACAGATCTTACAAAAAATCCAATCCTATCCTAATATTTTTAAGAATTATTTTGTTAGAGCACTCCAAGGGAAAATTATTTAGTTTTATCGCTCTAGATACTGAAATGCCTCTAATATTTTTAGGGTTAAATGACAGAGTCCAATCTAAAACTATAAAATCAAACCCTAAATATTCAGGGCATCTATTCTCCATAAAATTTTCCTTAGTTTCTATATTATAATAGTAGACAAACAAGAATTCATATGAGAAGAGAAATACTTACCTGATCTTTGAGATTACTCATGAGCCAATTTGTTATCCTAGTTGCAGGGACTCCGTAGCCGTTCCATCTCAGAAAAAATCCCTTAAGTTTCATCAATTCCTAGGAGCATTCAATTATACCATCCTCTACTTCAATCTGCATAGGTGATTGTGAAACTGGTCTGCGGTGGGGTGGAGTGTAGGGGGTGATTATAGTTTTTAGGGTAGATTGATAATTGGTCTTAGATTGATTTGAAATTCCTCGCTTGTGTGGGGGGGTATAAGTTTTTACTAGGGATTGGGTCAAAATGAGAGACTGGATAATACTTTACTTTGAAGCCATTTCTCTTCGCTGATGAGAGGGATTAGGTTTAGGATTTGGATGTTGCTCTAGATTTGTGAGAGTGTTGATTTGTTTTGAAGGTGTAGGGGCTCTGCTCCATATATAAGGTACAGAGAGGTTTTCCTATAGCTACTGTGGTTTCTGGCTTTAATCCATTTGAAATATTCCTTCCCTATGTCAGAGGGCCTCCTAGGGAACGGTTGTTCCCCCAAGAATCTTCCTCCATTCATTGCAGATCGAATATCCTTAGGATTATTTGTAGGTATAATCAAAGATTTGGGAGCCCTTTATGCCCTGACCGAAGAAAAGTTGTTAACTGCATCTTTGCCTAAAACAGGATGGGAAGGAGGAAAACTTGAAGTTCGCACATATCTGGTCTTCGAAAATAAAGCTATTTGCCTATCCAAAAAGTCCGCAGTGAAGACAACACGATTTTTGCAAAAAAGTGGAGCCATCAGTAATAGTTTGGGATGTTTAACTATTGTATCTTTGTTGTTATTCTTATCACATTTTGATTTAAATGTGGTATTAGATTTAGTTGTAGTATTATATTTAGTATTTTAGATTTCGTATTTTAGTATTTACTTAATATGGTTTTAGTATTTTATTTGCTTTTACATTTTGTTTTAAAATATTGTATTTTAATAGTTTAATATTTGGGTTTAATATAATAGGCATACTAATGTTTGAAATATCTTTTTAAATATGGAGGGCAATGCCACCACATTAATGAACACTTGATTTTGTAAATATGGAGGGTAATGTCGCCATATTAATGAACACTTTACTATTCTAATCTTGATCCTTTTTTATATTCAATTTGCAAAATATTATATTTTAATAATTTCATATTAAAATACAATATTAATGGATATAGTAATATTTGAAATAAATATATAAATATGGAGGGCAATGCCGCCATTTTAATGAACACTTAATTATTTAAATATGGAGGGTAATGTTGCCATATTAATGAACACTTAATATATTAATTGTGATCATTTTTTAGATTTAGTTGTAGTATTGTATTTAGTTTTAGATTTAGTATTTTAGAGTTTAATTAATATTTAGTTTTAGTTTTAGTTTTAGTATTTTAGTATTTTAGTAATTAGTTAATTTTTATTTTTAGTATTTTATTTACTTTTAGATTTATTTGTTAAATATTGTATTTTAGTATTGTAATAATTGGTTTACAAATAATAGGTCTACTAATGTTAGAAATTATTTCTTAAATATGGAGGGCAATGCCACCATATTAATGAACACTTTAATATTTTAAATTTGATCATTTTTTATATTAAGTTTGCTAATGAAGTTATTTTATTTTAGTGATTTAAATTTCTCATCAAATGAAATTGGTGTACTAATCTTCAAAATGTTGGTGTTTACTAATATAGAGGGCAATGCCGCCATATTAATAAACACTTTAATATATTAATTTTCTTCAATTTTTATATTAATATTACTATTAGGAATATTGTACTATATGTTGTTTTAGGATTATGGTTAATTAATAATTTAAAATTTTTATTTTTGTGTAATCATACATAAGGCATAAAAAATGGAGGCATAATGGCATGAAGGTTGAAGTATGCAGTGAAGAGGAGGGATTCAGGGAGCTTGGTTTGAAGGCACAGTGATTGATATTGTAGAAAATAGTGAAAAACCAAAATATTATGTACAATATGATCACTTCATAGCAAATGAATAGAGTTGAAAACCCCTTGCAAAGGAAATATGTTTAGAATACCCCAGACCCACTCCACCACTGCTTAGGTTGCCTCACTATATTCCACTTGGATTTACAATTGATGCACTGGATAGTGATTGCTGGTGGAGGGGTGTCACAATTGATAGATTTATTTCACCTCTTAGTGGTGAAGAATTTTAAAAATATACTTCCTTGATACTCATACTCTAAAACCGTAATCATGGTCCAAATTACATCCAGGACAAGAGTTAATAAGAGGTGAATGGAGAACAACATGATGTGATTGAGTATTTGTGTACTATTTTTTGTTTTGAGATCCACTACTTCTCATAGGGGGATCACATGTTTTTGGGTATCATTGGTTTTGTATTGTAAATGAGAGATCAATACTTTTTTATTTTTCTCAATATAGCCTTTTATACAATATCATAACACTAAATTGATCTCATTGTGTCTATGTAACCATTATTTTTATAAAATATTCATTTTCATGTTGTTACAATCTTTTGGCTCTCATTGTCTCCATACATTTCTATAATTTTTATAAATTTTTTCGCTCTCATTGTCTTTTATTCTTGTTATAAATATATATTTTTTAATATATTTTTTTCTTTATCTCCAAACAAATGTAGCCATTTATACTTTTTTGGAGTTTATATATATATATATATATATATATATAAATGAATATACAAATTTTTAGTACATTAAAATTCTTAAGTTGAAGACAATGCCGATACATGTATATATATAATTATACAAATTAATATTGAACACTCATTCTTTCTAAAGAATACAATACCTTTAGATATTAAATGTATGAACTCGTTACATTTCTAACTTTACCGTTATTTGATAGTAGCTATGGTGAGACCAAGATTGAACTTTGAATCAGAGGAGCAGAGAAGACAATATCAAAGAGAGTATTGTAGATGTCAACAAGAATAGATGGCAGAAAGTCAAAGAGAACAACAAAGAATAAGACACATTGAATTTGATAGACAAAGGCCTAGTAGAAGAAGGGAAAAAGTAACAGTACAATAATTGGAAATTCAAAATAGAGATGAAATAGATGTAGAAAGAAATAATTGTCAGCAAACTTGTCAACAACTCCCTCCTTTCAAAGTGAAGAAAGACATGAAGGGAAACAAGGTGACCCCCAACCAAGTGAGAGATATAACCATCCACCTAATACAAATATTCAATTAAATGTTGAAAATAATAAATCAACATCCATAAAATGTGTGTGAGAAACACCACAACATGGGATCCAATTACAAATGAATGTAGATGTGGAAGGTACTATAGAAAACATGCCAAATCCAAATGGTCTGCTTCAGTCTAATTTTAGGAGATTCCAAATGTAGTATATACTTCAATTAGATAGTTTGAAGACTCCACATATGTGTTATGTTTGTCAAGAATCTTATCTTGGAATGAAAGTATATCACAACTCTGAAGGTCCTATATGCAACAAGTGTCGACAAGAGAGAGGAAATCATAGGTTTTCATCTGCAAATAATATGGATCTTGGCTGTCAACCACAAGAGCTTGAAAAATTGACTTAGGTTGAAGAGATTTTGATTTCACATGTTAGTCCTATACTACAATTTACACATGCAATTGGTGGTCAATATAAATACAAAGGACACACTATAAGTTTTCCACGTGTAGAACAAGTATCAAAAGTTTTTCCACATACAATAGACCTTTTATTAATCATTATTGTTTGTAGAAGAGATCAACATGACACACATTAAAAATTTTCTGTAAATAGGGATCATGTGTATAAAGTATTGAAATACAAAGTAGAGAATGACAGGTTTTATGCAGATGTTAGAATTGATGAAACTACTCTTATTGATCCCCCAAGAAATCCTGATGAGAATGTTTTTAACAGATTGAAGATAGTGCACATGGAATTTGTTTTTGATGCAAATAAGATTGTATTTGTGGATCCAATCATGTAGACAAATGAAGGTAATATAATTGAGCACACAAAATCTATGACTTCAAGACCACCTAATGCTCAAAGAGAAATTGAATAATCTATGCATGGGCTAATAACCATGATACAATTCCATCTACACTAATTGAATGGCCAACTATAGGTGCATCACCTATCAACGAATATGTGACATCAGGATTGTTGGATATGGCATTTCTAACATTGTTTCTTGATGGAAGATGTGATTGGTTAGAGCCAAGAATGAGGCGAGTTCATCTAAATGAATTTGTGAGGCATTTATTTCAGTATAGAGATCATCGCTTTGGTAAACATCCAAGGTTTAGATATTTCATGATGAACATGTTAATGAGACATCGTGCACATAATTCATCAGTAGTATTTGCGAAAATAAGTTTTCAAGACATGTCAATCACTATCAATGAACTTAATGAACATATGGAAAATATGCCACATAATAATCTAGCTGATAGATTAAAGTGGTTTGGAACAAGTTTGAGAGGCACAAGATCATATTGGGCTAAATGTAAAGTAGAATTAATAGACATACTTCACCAAATTGGCACTACTACAATTTTATTTACATTAAGTGTAGCATATATGAAGTGGCTTGATTTTCATGCGCTAATGCCAGGAACATCATCAACTGATCAATGGGAGGCTAAAAAATAGAGAAGACAAAATGTAAGAAACTATCCTCATATAGTTGCACGTTACATGTATTTAAGGAATATAATGTTCAGAAAGGAAATACTTGAAAAATGAATGAATGTCAAATACCTTTAGTGTAGATATGAGTAGAAACATAGGGTTTTACATCATGTGCATTGCTTCATATGGATTGAAGGGACAAAAAACATGGACACTATTGACTGGTCAAATGAGGATGAATGAAAAAGGGTTGAGAGATATTTTCATTAAATTATTCATGCATGAAATCCTAGACATGATCCCCATCAAAGAAATATATAGGCATGTTTAAAGTAATTTGATTATATATATCAGCATTAGGGTATGTGTAGGATCATGGTATACCAAGCTATGTCCTTAAGTGGCAATGAAAAATTGAAAAATTAGGGTTAGTCAACTTGACGTAAAAAGTTGAACATGTTATCAACCTTATGTCAAAAAGTTGTAATAATAGAATGTGTAGGAAATTGAATGTAGTTTCTAAAATACTAGCCCTTTTCTGAAAAAAATTAATATAATTTTTGAAAATTTTAGATTTAAATGAAGTAGTATGAAAATTTTAGGAAAAAGATAAAAAGTATGTGTATGTCTGACCACCTTAATCACAATCAACTAATGATATTTTTTCACAAGATTCTAGATATAAGTAGTAGACTCATGCCCGGATGTAACATATTTTTTGTAATTTTTTTCCAACTAAATAATTAATTATGAATTTTTTGCTACAACTGTCTCAAAATAAAATAATTCCCATGTTTGACCACCTTATCTAATTCTAAACTTTACAAAATTGAATTTTTTTTTCTTATAGTAGGCAAAGCATAGAATGTGACACATGTTTCAGATTTCAAAAAGGTTAAACCATTTGAAAGTTATAGTTTTTTTGTAATAAGTCTGTCAATCAGGACTTTACAGGTAACTCAATTATAAAATAAGTAATAATTACTTATTGAACTCAAAATTTGATAGAAATTATATTGATGGAAAGTTGATAATCTCTTTAAGAAACCCTTTTCATTTATGTTGGAATCATTTTCCGTTGTGTCAAAAGCTTGAATTCTCAATGCTCAATACAAATGCCAGATTTAGCCCGACTCATGAGAGGTGGTTAAGCCATGTCATGAGTCCCCAAGGAGGTGCTGACCACCAAGTTAACAATCTCCCCCTTAGCACCAACTAGGCCTTCAACACCCACTGAAGGTGAACTCGAACCTATGACCCAAGGCTCTGATACCAATTGTTGGAATCATTTGTCATTGCGCCAAAAGCTAAAACTATCAACACTTGACAAAAATGCCAGATTCAACCCGACCCATGGGAGGCAGTTAAGCCGTGTCACGAGTCCCCAAGGAGGTGTTGACCACCAAGTGAATAGTTTCATCAAATTCAGGTGAAAAAGGGTTGTCAACTACACAGTCGAAGTTTGGAGATTAGAGGAAATATGGTAAACAAGTTTTTTGGGTTGACCATCCATGTTTGACATTCAAAAGTCAAAACCTAAGGCAAATCCCGAGCCTAATCGGGTATCTAAAGCCAAATTAGGTATCTAAAATATAATTAGATGCTCGATTTGGATACGTTTGAATTCAAATTTCACTTTTCCCACCAACATCATTTGGGTTGTTTTTTTATTTAAAATTTTCATTAGTTGATTTATAGGGTTTCAATTTATGATTTTTTGATTTATATATGTTCATTGGTGTATTTTAATTTATGTTTATTTTGTTTATAATATTTTTTAATTGAAATATTCTTTATAAAATTATTTAAATAATATATAAAATTAAAAAATATATACATAAGTGGGTAGTCATTATAAGTAAATTCTACTAAAATTATGAACGTTTGAAATTAAATACAATGTGACAAGTTAAATGTTTAGTCTTACCGTAACAAGATTCCATGGCTCTGCATGCCCCTCCTCATCTCTCGTGTGATACACCTCTCCATGAGGTGTTTCAGTCCCTGTAGCGACCTATGTTATATCGTCTACCTTGAACATGTAGTCATATGCATCAGTATCATTCAAGGGACCCAAGCACAAATTCTTGCACATAATGTAAGTATGGGGCACACAAACATGTGAGATTGTGGAGGATGTGGAAGAGATAGAATTATTAACATGAGGAAGGAAAAATTCCGCACTCTACTGACTAGTAGATCACTCAAGGTGTGAATGGCTCTAATAGTATATGAGTCGGCCTCACAAATAATATCAAAATGCTACAATGTAGGAGGGGTGAAATATTAGGGCAGACATATGTGTGGGATTTCACCTAGTGTGCCCTGCATGGCCTATCCTGAGGAGTGTCGAAGCCAACTCTCTAGTTTGGTCTCATTCTCCAATAGTTAACTTTGTGACTTAGCACAAATTCAACATACAATTTTTTAATAAAGTGCAATGGGACCTCCAAGTTATTGTGGGTTTCTCTATCAAAAACCATCCATCAGTGTTCCCAAAAGTGGTCACGCATCACATCATTTGTGCACCACTTAATTGAAAACTTGGGATTTTTAGGGTCCACTTTTAATCCTATTTTGGGATTCACAAAAAAGTTACATATGTCATTTTTAGTTATATTTAGGCCCATAACTGCATCATAATCAAGCCCATCGTCAAACTCGACGTGCATAGAATTGCGCCTAAGCAGTGCAATATTATGCTTCTCTATAAGTTTATCCATGTTTTTAATAATGGATTTCAAGGTGGCAAATGTGGGGCACTATTATTTCTTTATTTGTACTTTATACTTAGTTGTATTTATATACCCTACAACTTGTGCAATGGATGTGAGTTTTCATGTATACTTTATAGTTTAGATGTATTTATTTATATATGAGATGATGTACTATGTACAATATTTAGATGATTAATGTACTTAATAGATTAAATTATATTTACATAATTCTACATCAAGGAACCCTTGATATTTGTAATATGTAATTAAGATTGTGTATATGAGTATATATGGACTCTATGTTTTACTTCCTCTTTTTTATTCAACACTGTTTGTAAACTCTTAAGAAAATAAATAAATATGTAAGCTTAGTAACATGTTTTAGGTTAATATCTCCTAGGTTCCGTGACAGGGCATTACATGAGTTGTGGATAATTTTCAATTTGGGATTTGTACTCTCCTCCAAATTATCAATTAATGCTGATGTTGAATGAGTCTACTTAACCCCTATGCTATAATTATAAACATAAATGGTTAAAGTCAACCACCTTGACAAACCCCCTATGAACATGAGAGGACCCATTCACACCACTTATTTTTGAAACCCATTTTATGAAGTATATGTAGAGGAAAGTGTCAACTTACTCTATCATAGCTAGTTTGAAGATCATACATGGCAATATATTAGAATGGATTCCATGCAAAATTTCATTAGCTGAAGTGTCACTTCTACCATGTTTGATCCTAGTACAAAACCACTATTCTATGAAGAAATAATATTTGGAATAAGATGAGATAACTGAAGAGATACAACCTTTGTAAATATCTTATAAACCAAGTTCCATAAGGAAATTGGTCTATAATCTACAAATGAGTTTGGATTGTTGCCTTTGGGGATCAATGCAATCAAGGTGGTATTAAACTCTTTAAGCATGGAGGTATTCCTTCTAGATTCCTCTAATGCATTCAATAAATATGATCCAACAAACTCCCAAATTTTCTCAAAAGAGTAATGTACTATATCCATCCAAACCTAGTGCCTTTTCCAGAGAAAGAGAGGAAACCACTTTTCTTACTTCTTCCAATGTGTAAGATTGGTTTAGATGCATATTATCTTGATGTGATACCAATTGATGGATACAATTTAATATTCCTATGATATTAGGTCCTTTCTCCTACCCTGAATCCTTTGAAAGGAGTTTCAAAAAGAATGAAATTGATTCTTCTTTAATTTTAAATTTCTTTGTCCACACAATGCCATTTTTGTCTTGATTTTGAAAATTTGTGTTATTATGCTTCTTTATTTTTGCTGAAGCATGAAAAAAAATTATTTCTATCTCCATCTTTGAGCCACAATTCTCTAGATTTTTGCCTCCAAAAATTTTATTCTGGGATTAGAACTTACTCTAGCTCTTGTTGTAACTTGTTTTGGCAATCATAAGTATGTGATGAAAGACCAATTTGAATGATGTTTCATTAATTTAATTCAACTATTCTTGGAAGTGGGCATTTTTTTGAAGAATATTCTTGAAATGATGATGATTTTAGGCCTTAATATTCTTTTTAATATATTGTAACATAGAAAATTGAAACATCATTGAGCCCTAGACATATGGTGCTTTCTCTCACAATGATTTAAAAAGAGGAAGAAATGTATGATCCCACATCCATATCTATTCAAATTTACAATATGGTTTTTTCTTGTTGAAAGAAGCACTAGTTGGAATATTAAGTTGGAAAGGATAATGATCTAACCCTGTAAAGTTTAAAATTATTTAACTACAACGACATCTATCTAAGATCCAATTAGGGTTTAAGAAAAACTGATCTCTCTCTGCTATATGGAGGAATCCTTTTCTCCTATTAGTTTTGGTAATATTCTCATTCATTAGGAAACAATTATAACAATCATTCTATGACAGAAAGTTATAGAAATCCTCAATTATCTTTGAAGGAGGAGCGGTTCCTCCTTTCTTGTCATCCAGAGAAATAATGGCATTGAAGTTTCTTGCAATTATTTTTTTGTCTTCTTCTAGAGTAGATAATAATTGAGAAAGGGATGACCATAGAATCTTTTTACTAACTGTGGATGTTGGTCCATAAACATTTAACAATTTGAAAGACATGTCTAAAGATGAAAAATGAACTAATAGCCAATTTTCATTTGAAAAAATTAGAGAAACTATAAATTTTGTTTTCCTCCAAAATATGGTCAGACCACCTGAAGCTCTAATTGAAGGAGATCAAATAACTGACCAAAGATTCTAGCTTTTAAATAAATCTTGAGAATGTTGTTATGCAAGCTTAGTTTCCTAAAATAATAATATTTATGCTTCACTCTTATCAATTTGAGTATTGGAGAGGATTTTTTGTTAGTGTTATTGATGCCCCTAACATTCCATATTAAAATTTTCATTGCAACCTTGAAGATTGACAAGCCCTCCTTGATCGAGTGATTTGTTCCAAAATGAGAGCATATGCAACTTATTTAGACTTTCCTCGTTTAAATGTTGAACCTAATATAGTTTGTACCCCTACATCTATTTATCATTTTGTCTTTTAACTCTTGGGTAGCCTTCCTCCTTAGTACGGGTACACACAGGGGTTTGTTGATTCTAAAAATCTATTTGAGATATCAAATTTTTTTGAGCAAACATTGACATTTTTATACATGTCAAGACAATTTTGTGAAAAGGCAATTTGGATTCCTATTCTCTTAACATGGTCCATCTTCTATTTTCTCATCTACAACTCTTCAATTTTCTCTTCTACCACTTGAAGAATAATATTATCAACCATACTCAAAATTGTTAGCCAATGTTAATTGTTTAAAGTCTGCTTTTCTTAGTTGCAAAGATAGATTTTTGAATACTTCAATTTAGAATCCAATGAATGACCGTAGCTTTCATTTGGTTGATGCTTTGACAAAAAATAATTAGAATAGATGGAATATCCCCTAATATGTGAAAATGGTGTACGATGGGGATCTTTGTATCCCCCTTAGAAGGAGATTAATATTTTTCAATCTATGAAGCTTTTCCAAAGGAGAAGGAACAATCTTTAGAATAAGTTATGAGACAATCCTATTGGGAGTGAGAACATCCTTGGATGCTTGATAGATACCTTGAAAGTATATATAATCCAAAGAATATAGTTGAACTTCTCAACCATTTGGGATGTGGACATCTTGAGGAAATCAGTTGATTCTATCATCCCAGGTGATTATTATCTACTATTAAATCCAAGTTTTTCTCTTGGACATGTCCTTAAAAGCTATTAGGTATTGCCTAAGAAAGCACAAAATGGACTTCATGATCATACATGAAATCTATTGGATGAAGCTCTTTGAAAGGAGAATTAGTTTGAATGTGGAAATTTTCTTGAGGCAAGCCATGACAAGTGTGAATAGCCTGATGGTTTATTAATTGGAGATCTTATTTCATTTGGAAAGATAAAGGATACAAAGAAGGGTCTTGACAAACCTTAATGTATTCCCTTGAATAATTGTTACATGCAAAAGTGAAATGACCCAAAATTTCCTCTTTTGACTAAACAGTTGTAGGACTGTTAATATTTATATTTTGTTTTCGAATCCCATGCATAGATTTGATGGATATAATTGATGTCATGGATTTTTGAACATCCAAATGGATGATGCAGGAGCATCCTGGGTGTAAGAGCAATCTTGCATCACCCAAAAATATTTCTATTTTTTTATTTTCAATAAGGGCTATTTTGCGCAGAGCTGCTATTTATGGAAAGTTACTATTTTTGGTCATTTTCGTATGTGCTCAGAATGATCTGATTTCTTTCTTGGAGGTTCATTTTGGTCATATAAGTCTACCAGTAAAGTTTCATTGCCAGATCAAGTGTATGTTGGAAGATATTGAAGATTTTCGGTATTGGCAGCAGGGTACAGAAACTTTGAACTCAGTTTTGAAGGCTTTAGAGGCCCCGGATGAGGTCAAAAATTTGGGTGACGGGCGCTTGCGCGGGTCAAGCCTGTAGAGCGCTTCGTGGCATTTCTGAAATGGGGTTATAATAGCCGATCGGGTCAACTGGTGATGACTTATGGTCTTTGGAAGTTGGGCCACCTGAAATGGCGGAAAATAATTTTCTTCAAAATTTCTGTTCGGGTTTCAAAGGTTATCTTGAGCTGACTATGATGTAATGAAATGTAAAATAAAATAATTCAAAGTTTGGTCGGCCTTATTGGCTAAAATTCTGGAACCTTCCCAGGCGGTGGAGAATTGCCTATATAAGGAAGGCTGTATTATTGTCTTAAGTAGTTCAGAATAGTTCTGGGTAATAGTTCGAGGCTTTGTCCTACAGAATATTGTAAGGGAATGCCCATGTGGCTTGCATGTTGTAATTCTGAAAATTTGTAATTCCACATTTGTGGAGATAATAAGAAGCCAATTTTCTGTTCTTGCATATTATTGTTGTTGTTTCTCTATGTCTGTTATGTGTTTGTGGTATTAAGGGGAGCACCCTTCATCAATGGATATAGAGACAAATAGGAGATTGGGAATTATCAAAATAAGTTAGGTTGTGCTGCATGGAAATACCAATTTGACTCTTTGGATTGATTCCACAAGATCCAAATCATGATATTTAAAAGGTGGGGATGAAAGTTTCATCTAGAAAAATAAATCTCAAATGCCAAATATGAGGATCAAAGTTTGGGATCTAGGGTAGGGTATATAGACCAAAGCCTTCATCAACCAAATTTTATATCTATAAACTATATCTCATGCATTTTTATTGGAAAAAATGACAACAAAATGACCATTTCCATTGTCGATATCAAAAACCTCAATCACATCTTTCCATCACTAATAATGCATTGTCATATATAATTATTATTCTAACTTAATGTATATATCAACAAAATCAAATTTTCATAGTCCATGTTAATTACAAGTGTTGATTCTTCTCTTTATGCTCTCTTATTTCATCCTATTAATGGATCATGGAGCCTAATCCAAAACGTTGATGCTAAAAAAACTCACATAGTTTAATCTAGAAGCAACAATTGTAATTAATGTATATAATTATAAAGTTAACTATAAATCTATTTTTAATTATTATCATTTACAACATTATAAATAAATTATAATTAATTGTTTCCTTAATTTTAATCTTAATCAATTTTTTTCTAATTAAAATAAGCTTTTTAAACATAACAAATATGAACAAAATAATATAGAAAAATAAATAACATAACCATTTTTATCGTACATTATATCTCGTACGAGCTCTGAGATATTCCCCAAGAAAGATTCTTGCCCAATGTTGCTTAGTGACCCTTAGAGACACTCTAGTTTGGTGTGCTCATAGAAATTTGAGGGACTCTGTGGGTGAGAGAGGGTTGTCACTAGCGTTTACCTAGCCAAACAAAGCTAATGGAGCAAAAAAATTGATCACACAACAAACAAATTGAAAGATAGCCAATGTTGCTCATTTCAGTTGAGCAATAATGCAACTTTTGACATCAACCAAGATAGGGATACAAAATTAAAATGAAGGGGAATCTCCCAAAACTAAGATGGGTAATTGTAGGCCTCCATAACACAATCCTGTAGAAACTCATGATTTGTCAATACCTTACACAAGCTCTGATATATTCCCCAAGAAAGATTGTTGCCCAAAGTTTCTTAGTGACCCTTAGGGACACTCTGGTTCGGTGTTCTCACAAATGTTTGAGGGACTCCATGGGTGAGACGGGGTTGTCACTAGCATTTACCAGGCCAACTAGAGATAATAAAGTAGATGATTCAATCCTACGACAAACAGATTGAAAGATATCCAATGTTGCTCGTTTCAATTGAGAAACATTGTAACTTTTGACATAAAACAAGATAGGAATGCCAAATTAAAATGAAGGGGAATCTCCCAAAGATGAGATAGGTAATTATAGGCCTCCATAACATGATCCGGTATGACTTGACAATTATTCAATATCTCTCACGATATCTGAGATATGCCCTGAGAAAGATCGCTACCCAATGTTGCTTAGTTACCCTTAGGGACACTGTGATTTGGTGTGCTCATGAACATTTGAGAGACTCTATGGGTGAGGAGGGGTTTTCACTAGAGTTTACTCAACCAACTAGCTAATGGAGTAGACAATTCGATCCCACGATGAACAAATTTAAAGATAGCCAATGTTCCTCATTTCAATTGAGCAACATTGTAACTTTTGACATAAACTGAGATAGGGATGTCAAATTAAAATGAAGGGGAATATCCCAAAACTAAGATAAGTAATTGTAGGCCTCTATAAAATGGTCTTGTAGCATCTGACGATTTGTTGATACCTCACATGAGCTCCGAGACATGCCTCGATAAAGATCTCTGCCTAATGTTCCTTAGTGACCCTTAGGGACACTCTTGTTTAGTGTGTTTGCAAATGTTTGAGGGACTCTATGGGTGAGAAAGGGTTGTCACTATTGTTTACCTAGACAACTAGAGCTAACAGAGAAAATGATTTGATCCCATGGTGAATGGATTGAAAGATACCTAATGTTGCTTATTTCAATTGAGAAACATTGCAACTTTTGACATAAACCGAGATAGGGATGCCAAATTAAAATGAAGGGGAATATCCCATAACTAAGATAGATAATTTTAGTCCTCCATGACACAGTCCTGTAGCACTTGACGATCCGTCAATACCTTGCACAAACTTTGAGATATGACCCAAAAATTATCATTGCCCAATGTTTCTTAGTGAATCTTAGGGACACTCTAGTTTAGTGTGCTCATGAACGTTCGAGGGACTCTATGGGTGACATGAGGTTGTCACTAGCCTTTACCCATCCAACCAAAGCTAATGAAGAAGTCTATTCGATCCCACGATGAATGGATTGAAAGATAGCCAATGTTGCTCATGTCAATTGATGATTTTTTGATATAGAGAGAGAGAGGCACACATTTATATAGACATATGTGCACATATCTATATAAATATATTTATATAGAACCATAGATATATCTATATAAATATATTTATATAAAACCATAGATATGCATATATACAAACATAGACATATATTATATACATAAATCTATACATAAAATTTAGTGTATTCTTAATTTAGGACCATGCATTCATAACCTGTACGTGTTTTGTAAAACATAAATTGCATGTCTTTACATCTCCAACACATGTACGGGTTTTGAAAATTTTGAAATGTACTTTTTTCTTTTAAAAAAATAAGTGGGTTATTATGGACACTAAAACTTGTACGTGTTTTAGGCTTGGAAAAAGGGTTAGTAAATGACCCTAACGCTTGAAAGCCTATTTCCCCTCCATTTTAGTCCCTTTACACATTTTTTCATCTTCCAACATGAATTATCGACTTCATCCTCATCAGGATTACAAATGATCAAATGGGTGTCTATGAAATTACCACCATAATCTTACAAATCTTCTCATCTTTCTAACCATATGAATTTTTTAATTTTTGGACAACATTAACATAGTGAAATTTAATTTTCTTTACCAGTGTCTTGACATGCCTCACATACATAGGTCTACCAATTTTTTAATAACTTTTAATCTACTCAACCAATTACAAAATAAATTATATATTACTATTCTACACTTGAATCTATACACTTAAAAAAAATAAGATTGCATTTTTTATTATTTTGATGCAAGTTATGCTTAGCACACAAACATGTACCAGATTTTTAGGATGTGATCACTTCAAAAAATCATTAAAAAAAGTACTCAACAGAAAATTATAAAAAAATACACAACTTCTAGATCTCAGTCTTACCTACCATCCTACCAAACAATTTTTCAAAATATTAAATATAAGTACATCTTTTGTTGAGCACACAAAAATAGTTATGTTATGTTTTTTGAAAAAATCAAGAATAATTTTTCATTCGTGGAGGGTTTTGACGTAGGCAAGGGGTGGTGGATCCAATTAATGACAATCCAAACCTTGCAGCTTCAGAACAACACAATGAAATGACGCAACACCAATTATTTCAAAACATATTTTCATTAACATGCCTGACTGTAAGGCCTTCCGGGTTAGGGCCAATTACAATCAGAAACAATTCTACAAGATCATCAAGATCTAATACAAATCCAGCTAGTTCACTTCTAAAAACTATCAGCAACTGATGGAAACCCTAAGGCAGATCTAAACTTGAGCTCACAAGCCTCCAAGCAATCTCCTTGTCTCCAAGTGTACAAACCACTAGCTCTTCTATTACAAATTATCAGATAACAATCTGATCTGCAAGATCCCACAGGAAATTTTTCACAACTTCACTAATCTGCTACCCTCAGATTTGCTTTCATGATCTCTCTAAGTCATGCCTAAACAACTACCCCAAACACCCCCTTAAATACTAATCATCAGCCACAAGTCAGCTGGATGAAACCATTAACTCCCCCTAACAAATATAAAATGCAATACAAGTTATCTCTCAAATAGCCTTACAATTAATAAATCCAACATGTCAGCCTGTAACAACAACTACCAATAATAAATGCACTAAGTCGGCCAAACAAATCACACAGAACTCCATTCGGTAAACTAGAACTACCGAACACCGGAGAAACAACTGAGCACCAGTGAAACAACCGATCAAGCCAAGCCACACCGAGCAACATAGGCATTATCGAGCACCAGTTCCACCGAGCAATAGAAGTCTCACTGAGTTCCTTTAGTGACCGAGCTTCCTTCAATAACCAAGACCATCGGTTAAGGCTGCAACCAAGTAACATCGGCCAAGAAACACACCACCATGTAGATTCACCGAGGACCAAGAATGCTCCTACATTAGACACCCAAGGTTCAAAAATATGTTCATATGTGAGAAGAACATCTTTCGGGATTCAACACATAAACCTCGAATTGGTTCTTCACATACAAGTCCTCCACCTTTCACTTTTCATACTCTTCCACTTTAGCTTCCTCTATTTCTTCAAGTCTTTCCTTGATAACACACATGTCTATTCTCCAAACTGATCATTCAATCTCTAAGGATCTACCAACTCAACTCAGCTACCAATACTCAGACTTCTCCTACCGAGTGTTGTATCCAACAAAGGCATCAGGGAAAACTTCTTGTCATCCTTCTCAACAGTAAACACATTCTTCACACAATCATACATAGGTTTGCAACCATATTGCCAAGGTCTACCAAGCAATATATGACAACTATTCATCTCCACAATATCACATAACACAAGATCCTTATACTGGCCAATCTGAACATCAATAAAGCATTGTTCTCTTACTTCTAAAGCATGATCATCTTGCAACCAACCAATCCTATAAGGATGTAGATGTCTCATTCTATTCAAACCAAGTTTTTGAACCATGTCCTCAACAACAAGGTTATCAGTACTACCACTGTCAACAATAACATCACAAAGTTTACCTCTCAACTTGCACCGAGTCCTGAACAAGTTACTCCTCTGACAAGGTTCCCTCTTTGTACTGAGCAATGTTCACCAAAGCAGCAAGTTCTCAGATTCAAGTTCATTTCACCTTCATCTTCTCTATCTCTTTGTAATTCTTTCTACCAAAGAGCAGCATGTCCTTTCAATTTTTTCTGTGCTAGCCTCACCTGAAGAGGATCTTCAATTTCTTCCAGCTCAAAGAAATCTTCAAGTTCACCAATCTAGTCAATCAAATTATTGGGCTTCAAAGTACCAGAGAAAGTAGAAACTTCCATTCGATAACTATTACTTAACCAAGCTCTAGATCTAGGCAATTGAGTAGTTCTATCTTCACCAAATCTATCCCTTCAATCATCACCACTAGATCCAGTAGGTTCAAAGTCTTCAGCAGCTTCCTCATAACCATCTTTAGTACCAACATTCTGAGGTACACCAGAAACAACCCTCATGATCTCAGCGACCATGTCATTCTTCATCAACTCCATCTCAGATCTGAAATATGATTTCACCTTCTCTATAATCCTAGATTCCACAGTATCACAGAGGTCTACAATCACTCTAGGGTCCAATCTTCTCGGAGGCATCCTTAAAGATAAGAGAAAACCCTCTGTAACAAACCCTACACCAACCACCTTGTGACAATCTCCAAGTTGTATGCAAGTCAGATCAGCTTGCCACCTTGCACAAACAACTAGGGAAAGATTCCACAAGTTCAGTGCTCCAAATCTGCAACTCAGATCATATGATCTCTTCACCAACAAGATCAACTTCACAAGATCTTTCTTGCTAGGTCAACCTTCACTCCACAAGATCAACTCAGCTCTGATACCACCTGACGTAGGCAAGGGGTGGTGGATCCAATTAAAGATAGTCCAAACCTTATAGCTTCAGAACAACACAGTGGAATAACACAACACCAATTATTTCAAAACATATTTTCATTAACATGCCCAGCTGTAAGGCCTTCCGAGTTAGGGCCAATTACAATCAGAAACAATTTTGCAAGATCATCAAGATCCAATACAACTCTAGCTAGTTCACTTCTAAAAACTATCAACAACTGATGGAAACCCTAAGGAAGATCTAAACTTGATCTCGCAAGCCTCCAAGCAATCTCCTTGTCTCCAAGTGTACAAACCACTAGCTCTGCTATTACAAACTATCAGATAACAATCTGATTTGCAAGATCCCACATGAAATTTTCCACAACTTTGCTAATTTTCTACCCTCAGATCTGCTTTCATGATCTCTCTAAGTCATTGCCTAACAACTACCCCAAACACCCCCTTAAATACTAATCATCAACCACAAGTTGGCTAGATCAAACCATTAACTCCCCCCAACAAATATTAAATGCAATACAAGTCAGCTCTCAAATAGCCTTACAATTAATAAATCCAACATGTCAGCCTGTAACAACAGCTACCAACAATAAATACACCAAGTCGACCAAACAAATCACACAAAACTCCAGTCGATAAACTAGAACTACCGAGGGCCAGAGAAACAATCGAGCACCAGTGAAACAACCGACCAAGCCAAGCAACACCGAGCAACACAGGTATTACCGAGCACCAGTTCCACTGAGCAACAAAAGTCTCACCGAGTTCCTTCAGCGACTGAGCTTCCTTCAATAACTGAGACCATCGGTTAAGGCTGCAATCGAGTAACACCAGCCAAGAAACACACCACCATGCAGATTCACCGAGGACCAAGAATGCTGGCCCTGCATCAGGTTTGACCCTCTTAATATTATCCATTTTAAAAAACATTAGTAGTTTAGAAACTAGATTCAAAGTACTACAATTCGTATTCTTTACACATCTTCTAATTTTGAGTGCAAGACCCTCCAATTTCTCTTTGAATTTCAGGTTTAGCCAAATTTAGAAAAAAAGTGGCCACTTATACCCTCCTTCTTGCACACCATCTTGGTGCACTTACCCATAGAGACAAATAGGAGATCAGGAATTATAAAAAAAGTTAGGTTATGCTTCATGGAAATATGAATTTGACTCCCCATTGCTTCCACAATATCCAACTCATGATATTTAGAAGTCGAGGATGGAAGTTGTATCCAGAAAAATAAATATCAAATGTAAAATATGAGGATCAAAGTTTGGGATCGAGGGTAGGGCATATAGACCAAATCCTTCATGAACCAACTTTTATATCTATAAACTATATCTCGTATATTTTTATTTGAAAAAATGACAACAAAATAACCATTTCCATCATTGATATCAAAAACCTCATTCACATCTTTCCATTAATGATAATGCATTGTCATATATAGATGTTATTCTTACTTAATTTATATATCAACAAAATCAAATTTCCACAGGCCCTGTTAATTGCAAGTGTTGATTCTTCTCTTTTTGCTCTCTTATTTCATCCTATTGATGGATCATGGAGCGCGATCCAAAACATTGATGCTAAAAAATCTCACACAATTTAATCTAGAAGCAACACTTGCAATTAATGTATATAAAGTTAACTATAAATCTATTTTTAATTATTATCATTTACAAAATTATAAATAAATTATAATTAATCCTATACTTAATTTTAATCTTACAATTTATTTTTTAATTAAAATTAGTTTTTTAAACATAACAAATATGAATAAAATAATATAGAAAAATAAATAACATAATCATTTTTATCATACATTAAATTTTACCTTCATTTTTGTCTTTTGCTCGGTGAAAATATTTGATTTTTATTAATTTAATATATAATAAAGTAGTACACATTTCAATATTGGCAAAAAAACCCACTCTTCCACCTCAAAAATTACATGTTGTTTAATTCATCCAATTACTCTTTCGCTCTAGTTGTGAGTATGTTACCCTTGAAATCTCTTTAATACTACTCTTGCACCAAAAGGACCCATATTCCCTTTCGAAGCCCCATAAAAAATGACTTTAATCTATCCTTCCTTCCACACCTCCCACTTCACCACCTTGTTTACCCCAGATTGGGATTAGCCCCATTAACATGCCTAATTTTGCCTTCATTTTTAATACATATTCTATATGTGTTTTGTAAAATGATATTTTTTATTAAGCAATATAGAATATTGAAATTCAAATGAGAGATAAGGTTAGAAACAAAAAGAGAGATTCAATGACACTCCATGTTTGCCAACTAGCTTTATTCTACGATTTGACAAAATTTATTACCTTTCAACTAAAATGCAAGGCTAATATGTGTTCAATCATCTCACATTGTAAAGAACATCTTTGACGTAATCGATTAAAAAAGTTAAAATGTGTTATACTTAAATCATAAACTCCTTTTGATCCATCATCCTACCACCTCTATTATTTTTGGTAAAAGGAGGCAAGATTTATCATTGACCAAATCATTTGGTACAAATCAATAATGATGTGAGTTACTCCATAGCAAGAAGTAGAATTAATAGGATCTATCAAATTTCTGAAAATTCTTTCTATTATACTGTGCGATGATATGCTCAAAAGATAAAGCATCATTTGCACATGAATTTAATTTTATCAAAATCCATCAATTTTATACAATATAATGAATGAATTCTCTTAAGATCTCCTTAAAGAAATTCATCTCAACTTAAAACTCTAGTCATAAATTACACACAATTTATTACATACATAATCTTTTATAAAACTTACGAATTCCTTCCAATAAGCTTTTTATTGTACCACTACTATCTTTTTAAAATATTATACTATCCATTAATCAATAAAATTAATAAAAATACTTAATAAAAATGATAATAATATACTAAAACGATTTTTTAAAATATTCAACGGACAAACTTAAGACAAACTTTAACTTCCGAAATCTGCTCGTCGATGTCTTATTGTTAGATCAAGATTGCCACATCAACATTCGAATATTTGTTTCTTTTTTTAAAATTTCAAATTTCAAATATTTTATGAGACTGATTTTTAACAACTCTTTTTTACAACGGCTATATTTGATAATTTTGAATATTTGAATCATTCTTACACTCTGATTCCTACAGATTCTGAGCAGAGGTTTCGCAATTCTGAGGAGTTGCCATGGCAAAGGCTCTGTTTCAGCTTTTAAAGAAAATTTTAATCACATTGCTGTACATCTTTGCTTCAATTCCATCTGTTTCTAAGATGTCATGCTTTAAGATCAATCGTAGGTGCTTAGAAAGCAGCTGCAAAAAGATACGATTATATCATAGTTGGGAATCCTGAAATTGAGAAGGTCGATTTGTAAGCGAGGATGGAGAACTGCTATTAATGCAGGGAATCTTGATCTTGGCATGCATGGGAGACATGGGATGGGATGAGAAAAAGAATGTCACCTTTCTCGCTTCCATACAATGGGTATGCATGCCATTTTGCTTGTTTCGTATGCCTGAAAGGGTTGTTTGTTCTTTTAGGCTTTTTTTTAAGCTTTGATTTTGTTTATTCTGTTAGGGTTTTTAAGTTTTAAGGAATAGATTGGAGGGTTTCTAGGTCTATTTAGAGATGATTTGTTATTCATAAATGTATTGGAATATTGAATACATAGTCTCCATTCTATTCCCGACAGCTGCAGAGATTGCACAATTCTTAGGAGTCACCATGGACAGATTGTAATGGAGGCTATGCTGTGTGTAAGGATACTCCATATGTCAATGCCAAGCATGTACAGGTATGCATGCCATTATGTTTGTTTATTTTTTCTTGGGTTTCGTTTCTTTAGAAGTCTGTAAGAAAGGGTTTTTTTTCTTTGATTTTGCAATATTTTGGTTGGATTTTTATGTCTTAGAAGAATTGGGTGTATATTTTTCTTATGTCTTAAAATTTTGTGGTTTGTTATATACATATAGACTTGTTACAGATGTTATCTTGAGTTGTGTAATAGAAATAAGTCCGATCTAGATTTTTGTGTAAATAGCCATATGAATATGACTCCGATCTGATCTAATAAATCTTCCCATGTCTTCCATGATTTCTGGACTTCGAATTCTCTGGAACCAAAATTAATTCTGTGACTGTGATAGGCAATTCTCGTTAAAAATGGACAAGATACCTAAATATTCCTCTTTAACGTTCTACTAAAAGCGCAAGACTTGATAGTTGATTGTAAAACATGGTAAAATGCAGTAACATCTTTGACATCTTTTACTGTCAACAAATACCAGCAATTTAGGAGGAATTTATCTATCTTCAGTCACAAACAATAAATGGATCGGGCATTTTCCTTTCTTTAGTAAGGCGTGTCCTTCCATTAGTATTTTGAATAACAGGTACATCTCTGTGAATTCCAAATGTGCTTGTTTCTAAAGAAGTATCCACCTCCACATTTTTGTCTGTGTCATCCCCTGAAAAAAAATGTGGCATATTCAATGTTTGCAATCTTAGGCTGACATCACCAAAAATTTAACATTAACATTAACATTTACCAACCTTTGGTAATCACTACAACAGCCCGTCTCCTCATATTCAATGTCATGCTCATGATTGCCAGGCAAATGTTAATTTCCACAGCTTGAAGATAACACTGAACAGCCTTGTTAATTTCCACAGCTTGAAGATAACACTGAACAGCCTTGTTTGGCAAATGTGTTGCCCAGATTCTTCAACAATTTGTGTCAATTTCCACAGCTTGAAGATAGCCAGGAGATTGAAAAAACAAATCCATTGACCAAATGAATAACTGAAAATATACGAATTAATATTGCTTTACATAAATAATCCATTCCCCAGACTAGCTTCAAACACTATTATCATATACCAGCTTATAAATATCTATACATATTTTCTAAATGGAAGATATAGCCAATGAGACTGTTGATGTCTATTTCTAGCCACCAAAAATTAGTAATTAGTAATTACACAGAAAAAAGTTCAAAATTTATTTATGTTAACATAACTGTGAGTATGCCCTGCAAAATTTATCTTCTTCATGAATCTTCGTACTGTTTACAAATCTTTAAAATGTGGTCAAATCTTACCTGATGCCAAATCAAACTACGGAAACAACCTAAGATTTCAAAAGCAAAAACATTTTTTATGGTGACAGGATTTTTAGTTCGTGCGAGCGGATGCACAAGGGATACAGGGCAAATCTTATAATTCAGCAATTTGGGAACTCATGAGAATTGAGAGGGGGATTCTAGGTCATCTTGCACAATGCAAGGCTTCATATTGATGTTCTCGATTTCCATCAGGTAAGCACAAATTGAAATTTCTCATTTTGCCCCCTTTGAAATACCACTTGGATCTCCTGTGCAGGACAACAATTTCCTTTGTGTCCTGCTAGAGCTTCATAAGAATTGCCCAAAACCTTCCTCCAAGCATAGAAACTTACCCTAACCTATTCTGCATAGGATTTTAGAAAAAGGTCATGGATATCAAGAAAGAGTTATAGTCTTCAAAATAAAGCTTTATCTATTCCTTGAACTCTAGGTTTGTGACAACAAATTTGTTACAGATACCATCAGCAATTATCTTAAATATATATCTACCATAGAAATATGGCTGAAGCAAAATACATGGCACACTAAAATCTGTGATTTTTCAAACTAAGTTGCTATTAAGGTACCATCATTACACCATACCCTCTGCCAAGCTAGATTTGGGCAAACATTGTAAGCATGTTGTCTTATGTAGATAGGATAATCTGTTTCTAAAGGGTGTGTCTGAAGCAATAATTAGTTCATCTAATAGTATGAATTCCAACAGGGAGAGGTTTGGTTGTCTATATTTGTGTGCCAGATCAAACAATTTGCTTTCTTTTTGCTTAGGATACCAACCTGTTAATCAACTATTGAAAGAAGGGGAGTTGATATTTTGTTTAAATATTAGAAAACTATGGGAGGCAAAGGGATAAAAATGAAAAAGATTTAAGTGAAATTTCATATGACAATAAAAGGCAATAAAGTATTAGTACAAATAGAATAATTATAAGAATCGGAGAGGCTTTTGTGAGGCACCAATTAGCATTTAGATTTTCTCAAATGCTGAATTGAATTAAAAAAAAACCTTCCAAAACACCACCAACCCCTCTTACTCAAGCATAGCACATAGAGAAGCAGAGAAAGGTTTTTGTTAGGCCCCAACATCAGAAGTGAAAGGTTTTCGTTAGGCCCCAACATTAGAGGACAAGCAGTTGACAGTTGAATCTATATTAGAGGTTTGTTTCAAAAGAATTCAAAGAAAGAAAAGGGCCACTCTTTAAAAAAATTAGGTCACTTTCTAAATATTTTCATGCATACTCATGAAAAAGTTAATGAATTTGGATTTTCCCTATCACACAATCCAACAAGTTATGGTAGATGAGAAACAAATGATGTACTTGTCCTCTAGAATCTGTCATTTCTCCTTGAATCCCTTTCAAGAACTCCATATGTGTAACACTTGAAGGAGCTTCTGAGTCTAGTTTTTTTCTCTTGAGACATCGTAAAACATAGTCATTAATTTTGGGAGCCTCAACAGGGATAAATTTGTGATGACTGAAGCCTCATAAAAGGTAAAGAGGTCATAAAAAAAACTTTTGTGTCGCTAAACAATACACATGTGATGCCGAAGGGCAAGTATAAACATTTTACACATACCGTGTGTTTCAGATGATGTTGATTAGAATGGATTGAAAAAGGATATACCCAGGTCCAATACTCATTGTAACCACCCCATGAGAGCGCTTGCACCAATTTTGGATCGCTTACATCATAAAATAAAAACCTTCTAAAATTTTATCTCATGGAAAGTTAACCAAAATCACTGTTTAATTATGCCTCAAGCCAGAAACCTCCTCCTTCCCATACAATTTGTTCACTATACTTGGAACAAATGGGTTGAAACTCATGAAAACCAGAAAGATATAAATTGCCTTTGAAGAATCCATCTGTTATTATGGAGGGAATGGGAAACTATTAAATTATATTCTAAACCAGGTGTATTGTTGACCTGGATTCTAGGAGCCTTCTAGAGGCCAACAACTAAATTGTGGGACATAATGTGTTATAGCACATAGTGATGGACATTAAGCTAGGAATGATTTAGAACTGGTGTCCTTTGAATGAGTCTTGGTGCTGACACTTGACAACTGAGAAGAAGATTCATAGATCATAGAATCTTAGTTGACACCCTGATCAGTTATAACAGACATCTTCAGTCGGAAAAATATCAAAACTAGCATCTATTACATACCATTAGAAGAACAAAGTTAAGTATGTAAATTTTTTAATTTAGTGCTTGATGGCACTGATTAAAGTGATATTTATACATACAAATGACCAAATTAGGACAATGTGATGTTAAGTACACTAGGAAGAAGCAGCATTGGAAGGAGTACAAAATGTGAATTCCATCTAAACAAAAGCACAACAGACAGGTTTAACTAAATAGAAAGCTTAAAGACTCAAGAGAACTAGTGTTGAGGATGCATGACAATTGCAAACAACCCCCAAATATGTTATTCAATGAATGTTGATAGACAATTTCCTTGTGATTGTCATGTGGAATGCATCTCTGATTAGTAGGATATACCAGAGCTATCACCAAAATGTTGTCCTGGCGAGGACTGCAAAACTCTTCAACATTCAAAATGACAACACCTTGTGCAAGTAGAAAAATGAGAAATATATTGTTGATTATAAGCTCTAATACACTCTAAGGGAGTACAATGGTCATACCATTTTGCATCCAGGATCTTTAAGCATGTGGCAGTCTCTGTGTAATCCAATCTTGGGAGCAATGTTGATGAGTCTTTTGCTGACATCATGTATTTAAGCTTCTACCATAGGCATGAGTGTAAAAACATACTAACAACCACAAGAGTTCACATTCATTTCATTTGATGAGTTGACAATAAAAACAAACTACAAGACCTGTCGATACATGATCAACCTGCCCTTCCTGCACTGGGTAAGAACTATGTTGCCCCACAGCTCTTGTTTATTGTGTATTGCCACAAAAATAGTAGATTTAGCGATTCAATGGTTTTGAATGTCAAAAGGTTGTTTTAAGATCACAAATATTTTCTTTTATAATATTTGAACAAATTTAAAAACTTCAATTTATTTTTCCTCGTTCCACTTCATTGATTTTGAATGTCAAATTAGTGTTCTCAAATAAGTTAAATAAGTAGCGATACATTACTGCTTATGCATGATATACACATAAAATTCCTATTAAATGGTAAGGAATCAAACCCATTATGGTAGAGTCCCGTCAAAGAAAATAACTTATCAAATCATAAGGAAAAAGATATGCAAATCAAATTATTTGAAAAAGTATTTTCCTCCAAAACTCAACCTTTGCAATTTACTTGTAGAAACTATGAGAATCCACCAAGATCTACTAGAATGAATGTATCGTGCCATGTGAGTCAAGAAAAGAAGAATGAACTCACTCTTAATAAAAGGTTTGGTGAAAATATCAACTTGCTATGAACACTAAATAAAAACTAAGTTGATGATCTGACCATGAATAAGCTCACAAATATAATGCATGTGAATCTCTTAGAGTTTGGTATACTAGCGCTGGAGTGGATTCTTAGATATCTCGACATTGTTCTAGTTGTCACAATAGTGGTGGAAATATTGGTGTCGATGATGTTAAAGGGAGAAGAGCATAATTCCTAAAAAAAGAAATTTCATAACCTTATATGTAGCAATAGGGGCTTAGAAGTGTGAAAGCTAAAAGCCACTAATTGCAGCTTGCAATGCAATCATGAAGATCTCAAAGGTGGCCAACCCTCATTTAAGGAAGACTTGAAATTATTAAACACTCTTGGATGAATTTAGTTTAATATATTAAGGCCTCTTTGGAAAGGTTCAACCTATTTTGGGAAAATCACCTCCTTTCATGAAGAGGAATGATAAGGTATAAAAAGAAGAAAAGATGGTAGTAAGGTAGAAAGCACAAAAAGTAATATGATTCATATACAAGAAAATTTCTGAAGAAGAGTGAATGTGTAAAAAATATTGCACCATTTTCAATCAATTTCTATGATAGCGAATCAAACGATCTTCATCCATTGAAGAAGCAATTTTCAAGAAGGCAAACACTTTGTTCATTTGGAGGTTGGTGCCTCCTAATAGAAGAGATTGGTGTCTCTTGATAAGTTGGTGCTTAGTAGTAGGGATTGGTGTCTCTAGTGGGTTGGTGCCTACAAAATAATATAACAATATTTTATTTTAGTGGCTTGATTTGGACAGTTGGTCCAAGTAGCCCTTCTTTGTGGTTTTCTCCTAAAAAGGTTTCAACAAAAATCTTGTGTTCTAGTTGTAAGATCTTCTATGATTGCTTTATTTTGGTTTTTAACTTTCAATAAGTAAATGATTATCTTACTTTGATTTACCTCACCCCCCCTCACTCCCCCTCCACCCCCAAAGCCCCCTTTCAATAAAACCAATTGGTATCAAAGTAGTTCCCTTGAAAAATGGTCTAACCGCTAGAAAGTGGATCTCAAGAACACATGGTTTGTCAACGAGGTTTCTCTTAAAACAAAGCTCCATTGTTTGACAGAACAAACTATGCATTTTGGAGCATAAGGATGCAAACTTATCTAATGGATCTTGACTTCAACATTTGACGATTAGTAGTAAGTGGTTATATATAATAAAGTATTTAATATTATATTAATGATTATTTTATAGGCAAATTTAGTTTATTAGGTGATTTCTAAATAACATAGAAACTTTCTTGTTAGCCTTCTGGAAAGTTTCAATTTCATTCTAATTATTTCTCTATAGAAGTAGACATCTCCATTTGTACTCACTCATTTACGAATAATGAAGTTTTATAACACAATATTAGAGTGAACTGTTCCTTTGACGAATTTTTGAAATTTGTTCTAATTACCTAGATTTTTCCAAAAGTTTTTTAGATAATTTTTTAATGAAAAATTCTAGAATTATTTTGTGAGGAATTGTTCAGGTCATTTGAGTTCTAAAATTGTGACCTCTCTTGTTGTTCATTGGTCATTTTTTGTAGAAGGTTTTTTCCTATGTCCTTTTTTGGGCTCGTGTGTCGCTTGTTTCTTCTACTCATGAGGGTTTTGTATGTCATTTTTTCTTGTTTCTCGTGTCTAAAAGTAAGCGACCAGTTTTCTTCATAGACCAAGTAACATTTTTGCTATTTTATACTACTCACATTTATTTCTCTCAGATCCACACAGAAGTCATTTGGGCGAGGCCCATATTTTTTAGGTTTTTGGAGGCCAACGAGAAGTTCTTTTTTGCACATTAAACCAACGGGTTTTCTTTATATTTTGGCCTACATTCATTGTTTTGAGTTTTTTTTTCGCATGCAACTTCCTCTACTTTTTTTGGGACTGGGTATTTTTGTGATTTTAGCTTGTAAGAGGCATTTTTTGTAGAATTTCGGTGATCCATGCAAAAGAAAAAGAGGGTTTCAAAATTGTAGGTGTTGTGACACAATTTTTTCAAGAAATCCATAGATTTTTTCTCTTTGACTAGGAGGGTTGAAGTTTTTTTTTAGGTGATCGTGCAACCCGTGGCTAGGGTTTTCAAGACTTTAGTACTAGGGTTTTTGTATTTTCCTCAAAATCAAGAGTTTTATCTAGGTTTGCAAAAAGGTTCTACCGCTTTTCCTCAAAAATAAAGTTTTGTATTCTATGCATATTTATCTTGGGATTTGTACCATGGTTTAATTGGTTTCGACCTAAAATAGGTTTTTTGAAGTTTCTGCCAATTGTTGGTGAAGGTTTTTATTAATTTTTGATAGAAAAATTAGATTCTTTTGAAGCTCAAGTTTGTCTAATTATTTGTGCATAGGAAAATGAGAGGGATGGCATCATTGACCAACATCATGTTGGAGGCCAATCAATTATTCATTGACAAGAACTAGAATTCTTGGAAGTAGAGGATGCTCTCAATTTTTTAGTATTGGTGCTTGGACCAACTTGTTTTGGGTAACTCTACTTGCTCTACAATTGCGACAAAAGGTCAGGACAAGTTTGATGAACATAAATGAGAAGGGGTTATGTTGTTGAAGTTATCTATCACCAATGTGACATTTTCAGATGTGCCATTTGGCAAATCTGTTTCAGATATTCAAGTACACTTAAAAAGTCTCCATGAAATGTCGGACAAAGGTCAAGCTTTCTTTTTGAAGAATATTTTGTTTTCCCTTATGATGGACAAGAAAGATGTCTCTGCAAGAGCATCTTATGAAGATCAAGGAAATGCATGATTAATAGGAAACCATTGGTCGCAAGATGGAAGAGGATGGTGGTGATTACACTAAAGAATCTCCCATGGTCCTATGAACATTTTAAATTAAGATGTTCAACATTACCTCCACTAATATTGATTTGAAGTTTGACGACTTGTACATTAAGCTATTGTAGCAAGCTAAGTAGAGACATTAGTTTGGTAGCATTGGGGACATGGTCAGTGCAGAACAAGCATTTATTGCCAGATGATAAAGGCAAAGGCGTTTCCACTCAATAGAAAGGACATCATGCATCTTAGGCAAACAAGCAAAGTGAGTGTTTGCGATACAGGATTGCTTTGCTATATCATACACGTTGAGTTGATTGCAAAGTGTGATTCACCTCAGCCCTATAAATCCATCTCAAATCATCTTGTGACCATCTCTATTTTACCTAATACTCCTTATTTTCAACTTGTATGTTTTGATTATAAATCTCTCTTTTTTTAGGTATACCATCACTTCATTTGTTATCGTGCAATATTTATGTCTTTTGGTTTTTTTGCTTCTTGTTTCTATTTGTATTTCATTTTCTCTAAGTGGGTTCACACTTCCTCATGCACAAAGTGCCTTTGTGCCCCTCTTTCTGAAGGTATACCATCACTTCATTTGTTATTGCAATATCTATGTCATTTGATTTTTTCTGCTTCTTGTTTGTATTTTTCTTTCATTCTCTAAGTGGGTTCACACTTCCTCATGCATAAAGTGTCTTTGTGCCCCTCTTTTCTTCCTTACCAATGTCTCTTACTTTTGATATACTTTTTGGATTACTATCATTCACATTGCACAATATGAAATGGTGTCCTTCTAGCGGTCCTCTTCACTAAACTATTGTATGACTTCTTTTTGACATGTTTCTTTTTTGTCTACCTCTACAAAATTTGATATTTTAGAACAACTTTTACATATTTTTACATTGTGTTTGTGACTATCTCGTCATAACACTTTTTTTCCAACCATACAATTTCAAAAGGGAAGCTCGTAGTAAAAAGGGGACAAAAATCACTTCAACTCAATTAATACTTTCTGTATTTTATTTCCTAAGTTTTTTTGTGTTTACTTCTGCTACAAGTTCAATATGAAAATTCAACTGTCATTTATGGTTGCTTTCCAATCTTAAATATTATGCTAGATTAAGGTACAAATTACCATTATTATTTCTTCATATGGCTATCAGATCAGAGACATTTCTTTCTCAAAAGTAAAAAATAAATATTCTATAAGATCCTATAGAATATGATTTTAGGACATAGCATGAATATATTCTCATGGGATGCAATATAAAATTATTTTTAGTGCACTAGTTATGATTTATCTATCTACTTGTGGGGTATAGTAGTAAACATAACAGAAGGGTACATATACTTATCTAAAGGTTATGAATGTTTCATATGTATCAAAAGACAACAATGTAGCATATGCGGCATTAAATAACCATTAAGAAAGAAAATTTAAAAAAAATCACTATAAAGGCTTCAAAAAGAAGCACAAGTAATCTTATTCTATAGCCAAAAATTAAAGAAAAGCAGATAACAACTGGCAGTTACACATAAAAACCCACACCCTAATCCTTTTTGTTCAATGTAACAGTTTTATTTGCCAAATTCTTTATGAGAAGAATCATGGAGGAAACCAAAAAAATCCTATTCTTGTCTACTCACACTCATTGTCTTCTTAATAGCCTTACCAAGTCTATTGAAATTTAGACAAATAGCTAAAAGAGCCCATCTTGATTTACATTTGGTGTTCAATATCTAGATTTAATGTTCATCCCAATCTTCAATGTACGTAATTTGGGGAATATCAATCAGTTTATTTTTATATCATCATAACCCTACCATAAGCATAAGTTTTTTAAAGTCTGTTAAACTTCTACAATAAAAAATATTTTGATCTATGCTATATGTATATATTACACTTTCTTCCTTGATAGCATATATTCTTTGGTATCACTTCATTACTTAGTGATTTAAAATCTGCCACACAACTTCTAGCACTTGAACAACTTATGCTTGAGAAGCAACAACATTGAAAATGCCCAAAATGTAAAATTGAGTGGTCAAAATGATGATTGTATTCATTTGCTTCAATATTGTTCTCCAAATATTAGTGTTTAGATGAGTTGTGGAACACTCCTGGACCATAGTTTTCTTTTTAGTTTAATTGGCCAAACTCTTTTAGGCCACTTTTCATGTGTGTATTAGATCCTTAGATAAATTTGATGTTATTTATGTTTATGGTTTTACTGACCCCATACTTGCATGTGTATGATTGGCGTATATGTTTTATATTTCTGTTTGATGTGTCTGATATGGTTGAGGCACGGAGTCTTAGTTACTTTCTTGTGAGATCCACACGATCAGTAGATCCCCGCCATATTATATATTTATACATGTATGTACATGCTCATCTTTTATGAAGGATTTCAGGTATTGGGCATCGACTTCCCTAAATTGTCAAGATGAGTGTGCCCTATCACAATATCTCAATGGTAAGAGAGGGGAGATAACATGCAGGTCTAATCCCAACCTACCTAAGACATTAATTGTCCTGAAATAGTGGATAAGTATCTAATTTTCCACCTATTTAGATTCGTCAAGGTAACATAAATTTGTGAGCCCTTCCTTTAGGCTTGATTGTTGCATTTTGATTTAATCGATTTTGCTTCATGGTTGCATGTCATATGGTTTGATGTGGTTTTGGTGTTAAAATAGATTAAGAAATTAATTAAGATTAATTAAATGGGATTAAATAGTTACACCTTATGATATATTAAATATAAATATAAGGTTAATTAATTAATGATAATTAAATAATTACTTATGTTTAATAAATAATTGAATTACAAAGCCAAAATTAATTTATTAAGAAATTTAATAATTATTACATAAAATTTAAATTTAAATGTGCAATTTGAATTAAGTGCTTATTAGTTGAGTTGCATATTTTAAATTAATTAAAATTAAATAATGCAACTTAAAAAGCACTTTATTATAAAAGTAGAACTTAACCTTTTAAAATCAAGTTAAGTTAAAGTGACTTAAAGTTGAGGAAATTAAATAAATAATTCTTTTAATAAATTAAAGTCGATAAAAATGAGGTCATGTTGAGTTCTTATTTCTATGATTTGAAGTTAACAACTTTATTATTTTTAAGAGTTGAGTTCTATTTTGTTATTTTCGAGTTGCATTCTTTTAACTTTGGTATTTGAAATTTATATATAAAAGAGCTCGGAGACCATTTGTGAGGGAATTCAATCAAGTTTTGAAGAGTTCTCTCTTGGCAAATTTTTGAAAGATTAAAGTTATGGTGATTTCAAAAGCTTTGTGTTTTCAATATTTAAAATTGATTTTCGATTCAGCTTTATGTATTCAAGCAGGGTTTTAAAATCCTTAAAAGTTGTCCATTAAAATCATTGTCTTCTTCGTATTTGATTAAATCTTGTGTGTTAATAATGAGTGTTTGTTAAAAAGGTGTGTTTCTTTGATAATCAGGAAGGTTAGAGAATCTTTTGGAAGGAAAATTTGATTAGGGTTTTCTTTAAAAGTTTTACTTTGATTTATTTTCAATTATGACATTCCATGGTTTTGAGGGTTTTGAAAGACTTTGTTTTTAAAGAAAATGCATGATTTTGAAAAAGAAATATAGATTTGCATGTGTTAAAGAAAAATAGATTCACTTACATGTTATTTAATAAAGATATAATTAGTTGCATGTTACTTATGAATGATATATTCAATTGCATGTTATTTAAGAAAGATATATTCAGTTGCATGTTATTTAAGGAAGATATATTCAATTGCATGTTACTTAGAAATGATATATTCGGTTATATTTTATTTTTAACGAAGATATATTCAATTACATGTTAGTTATGAATAATATATTCAGTTGCATTTTATTTAAAGAAGATACATTCAGTTGCATGTTATTCAAGGAAGATATATTCAGTTGCATATTATTGAAGAAATATATATTCAATTGTGTGTTATTTAAGGAAGATATATTGAGTTGTATGTTATTTAAGAAATATATATTTATTTGTACGTTATTTGGGAAAGATATATTTAGTTGCATGTTATTTAAGGAAGATATATTCAATTGCACATTATTTAGGGAACATATATTCAACTGCATGTTATATAAGGAAGATATATTCAGTTGCATATTATTTAAGGAAGATATATTTAGTTACATGTTATTTAGGAAATATATATTCAGTTGCATGTTATTTAATGAAGATATATTCAGTTTCATGTTATTTAAGGAAGATATATTCAATTACATGTTATTTAAGAATGATATATTCAGTTGCATATTATTTAAGAAAGATATATTCAATTGAATATTATTTAAGGTAGATATATATTTAGTTGCATGTTATTTAGGAAAGATGTATTCATTTGCATGTTATTTAAGAAAGATATATTTATTTGCATGTAGTGGTATTCTATTTTTAGAAACTCTATTTTTAGAAGAAAAAAATTTATATGCGAGAAATATTTTAGAAAAATAAAAATAAGAATAATAATGATGTATAACTAAATATTATTTGATGAGAATTTAATATTAATGTGTTACTATTGGAACTTTTGATTGTTGTGTTTGATTGTCAGTATGGATAACATTAAGTTGGCTTTTAGGAATTGTTATCAAAGGCTTGGGGTTTTATCTTTTTATTGTGGCGTAAATATTTACAATGTTTGTAATGTGATAATGGTTTCAATCTTTTTAGCCAACTTTTGATCATTTTAATCTCATTAGTTTGTGAACTCTTATTTTTATGATGTTATGGTTTGAGGACTAGTATGGATTTTGTGATGTTTGGTTTGAGGACCATTGTGTGTTCTTGTTGGCATCTATGGAACTAATATTTGATCAATGGGTTTCTGTGAGATTTATTAGATTTATTTGAGACTTGTGAGGTTAGGGTAGGTTATCTAGGTGGTAGAGGGGAAGTGGCTTGCTTTGGAGGCATCAAAGCCTAGAAGTGGTTGTCTGGGTATCCTTTGCAAGTTACTTAATAAAGTGATAGCTTAAATACATTGAGAGTTTTAAAATAAATTAATAAGATGTTTGTGTTCCTCACCCATTCTTTTAGTGCCAGTACAGGCTAGGATGGAGTGTGAGATGATGCTTGCCACCTGTGTGGGCTTTGATATAGCATAGTTGGTATCTTGTCTATATGAGAGGATTACTGATAGCGCATATATTCACTAGGGGGTCAGAGTCTAGAGAGACTGTCAGGGTAACTCTAGAGTTGACTCATATGATGACACTTCCCTTTATGCATCTTAAGTTTCTTACATGTGTTGATTTTCTCTGGATTAGTATGTTTATCTTTTTAGTTGGTGTTGTACCTTTTTTTTAGAAAGAGAGCTTTCAAGATCCCTTGCTTAGTTCTACCTTATGATTAGTTTTGGTATTATTATTTGAGTGGGGTCTAATGTCATCTCCTCAGCACGTCGGGAGTGGACCTTTGGTTCTACGTAGTCGGGTGGTAGTGATTCTATTACCATTTAGATTCTAACTTTCATGATGGTGTTGAATGATCCTTGTTATTGTTACCTTCTTGTTCTTGTTGGATACTTGCTCTTATCTTTCCTATATTGTACTTGTACTTTGTATCTTGATTTATTATTACATACCCTACGACTTGTGTAGTGGATGTTGGTTATTATATTTACCTTGTGGTATTAGTTATATCTATATTTTTATTTATGAGATTATTTACTTGTTATTCCTTTACATTATGTGGAGATTGTATATTGTTTATTGTATTTAGTAGATTAATTAACTTATGTAAATTCTACATCATGGAACCCTTGAAATTTTTAATCTATAAATGAGTTACACTTTTGAGTGTATAGTGTCTTATGTTATATTACTTACACTTTGGTATTCATTATTATTTGTAAACTTTTAAGAAAAAACTTAATCTATAAACTTAGTAACATGTTTTAGGTTAATTTATCCTAGGTTCCTTGGTGTGCGTTACACTTGGTATCAAAGCTCAAATTTCTACACTGGAAACTCTGAGAATTTGTACGCTCATTAGATGTCTACTAGTTGAAAACTTTAAACAAAACTTAGACATATAACTCTTTTGTATTTTAGATTATTGTTTATGACCCTAAAGGTATGATATTAGACTTTATGACCCTAAAGGTATGATATTAGACTTGTATGTTTGGATTAGATTTTATATAAGTGTTGCATTAATTAGGTTTGCATGAACTTCTCAACTTATTATTTGATGTAGATACGAATGTGTGGTTTATACAATTGATTACTTAATGTTTTATATAATGATAAATGAATAAAGATCTAGATCTATTTAAATTGTTAAATAATGAATGATTGATCAATGCAATTTTTAGTTTATTCTTAAATCAAAATTATATTCCTCTTAATGATTATATATCATGTACTTATTTTTTGGCTTATTTTAAGATATCATTTTGTATTTTGTCTCATTAGGATGCATCGTGATTGAGGGATGCATATCATTATTTGTTTGTAGGCTTTCAGGAGTAAGTCTAATTCTATGGGAAGTGGATGTAACACCCCTCCCATAGTTTGTTTTTTAGTTTAATTGGTCAAACTCTTTTAGGCCACTTTTCATGTGTGTATTAGATTCTCAGATAGATTTGATGTTATTTATGTTGATGGTTTTACTGACCCCATACTTGCATGTATATGGTTGGTGTATATGTTTTATTTTTCTATTTGACGTGTGATATGTTGAGGGATAGAGATGTAGTTACTTGTTTGTGAGATCCACACGATTGGTCAATCCCCACCATTGTCTATTATATATTTATACATGTATGTACATGCTTGTCTTTTATGCAAGATTTTAGGTATCAGGCATCAACTTCTATGAATTATCAAGATGAGCGTGTCCTATCGCAATATCTCAATGGTAAAGGAGGAGAGATAACATACATGTCCAATTCTAACCTAAGCCATTAATTATCTAGAAATAGTGGATAAGTATCTAATTTTCTACATATCCAAATTCATTAAGGTGACATAAATTCATGAGCCCTTCCTTTAGGCTTGATTGATGCATTTTGATTTAATCATTTTTGCTTTATGGTTATATGTCATGTGGTTTGATGTGGTTTTGTTGTTAAAATAGATTGATGATTTAATTAAGATTAATTAAATGAGATTAAATAATTACACCTTATGATATATTAAAATATTAAATATAAGGTTAATTAATTAATGAGAATTAATTAATTACTTATATTAATAAATAATTTAATTGCAAATTGTAAATTAATTAATTGAGAAATTTAATAATTATTAAATAAAAATTAAATATAAATGTGCAATTTGAGTTAAGTCATTATTATTTGAGTTGCATATTTTAAATTAATTAAAATTAAATAATACAACTTAAAAAGAACTTTATTATAAAAGTAGAACTTAACCTTTTAAAATCAAGTAGAGTTAAAGTGACTTAAAGTTGAGGAAATTAAATAAATAATTATTTTAATAAATTAAAGTTGATAAAAATGAGGTCATAGTTGAGTTTTTCTTCTTATTATTTGAAGTTGACAACTTTATTGTTTTTAATAGTTGAGTTCCATTTTGTTATTTTAGAGTTGCATCTTTCAACTTTGGTATCTAGGTTTTCTATATAAGAGAGCTTAGAGACTCAATCAAGTTTTGAAAAAATTCTCTTGTGGAAATTTTTTGGAAGATTAAAGTTTTGGTGTTTTCAAAAGCTTTGAATTTTCAATATTTGGAATTGATTTTCGATTCAGCTTTGTGTATTAAGGTAGGGATTTAAAATCTTTAAAAGTTGTCCATTAAAATCATTGTCTTCTTCATGTTTGATTAGATCTTGTGTGTAAATGATGAGTGTTTGTTAAAAAGATGTGTTTCTTTGATAATCATGAATGTTAGGAAATCTTTTGGAAGGATAATTTGATTAAGGTTTTCGTTAAAAGTTCTGCTTTGATTTATTTCAATTATGGAATTCTATAGTTCTGAGGGTTTGAAAGAGTTTGTTTTTAGAGAAAATGCATGATTTTGAAATAGAAATATAGATTTGCATG
>BSBK01005450.1:957500-1055000 GCA_027943335.1 Chamaecyparis obtusa
AAGTTAATTGTTATCTAAAGTTAGAAAGACTAATTTTTTAAAACTAATTTGGGGAACTTTATTTAAACTAGCAATCACGTGCTTATATGCATGCAATAGTGAACTGATAGGACCATACTACTGTAATGAATTGTAAAAATATAATTCAACAAGAATATATAACTGCATTAAATTGTAAAATAGAATCAACATGAATGTTTGTAAAAAAGGAAACAAGAATAACTTAAATATTTGTGCAAGAAGAAACAAGGAGAACAACTTATGTGAATAATATATTAAGTATCTAATTAAAAATTATTTCACCATTCTTACAACTTATATTTGAAATGTACATTTTATTGTCATGCTTCACAACCCCCCATGGCACTTTATAATTCAATGCAAGTACAAATAAAATGGCACATCATGTGCAAAAAAATCCCCAAAAGACATGGATGGACACTAGATCTAATTTGTCTAATACAAATTTACTTGTAAAGGATGTTCAACTAATTTAAAGGACAAGAACTCAGAAAAAACTTGAAAACAAGTTACACCAAGGAATAGCATGTGATCACTTTTGCAGCAATTCTTCATTTGCGAATACAAGAATCTAGATGTCCAAGTTATAGTTATTTGAAGAAAATCGCCTATTAGGGATGAAAGGTGAAAAAATGGCCCACCCCTCTTATGTACCCAAGGGCATGGATTTGGTCCTCCATGGGACCATTCAACTAATCATGTCAAAAAACAATACCCCTCCAAATTGAGAGGGCCCAAGAAGAGCTCAGTAGGTGGCTAGGGTTTAATGGTGGCTCTGCATGCCAACACCTATAACTACTAGGACCAAAAAGTATGGGCACATGAGTAAAATAAAGGGCAGAAACCTAATATGATGCACCATCCTAAGATATCCAACCATATAGTGAACCACAAGCTTTTGATAAGTTCACACAACACATTAATGCATGAGCTAAACAAGATATTGATCCAATGAGAAGACAACTTCACTAAGCAATCTTTTCACACTAATGAATGGATTCCTATCTGCAAGAGTTGCATTAAGTCACATGGCAACTATCAATTAATGAATATGGGCCCATGGAATATTGAATGCCTTCTCAAATCAATTTTACCAAGCTAGGTGAAGAACAATACTAAACACATTGCCAAATCCATACAAAGGCCACAACAACATCTTCTATTTGTCGTTAGAGATGGATAGATTACTAGCCTTAAAATGGCTAAGGCCTTGACAACTACAATGCACATTAATGCCTAAAATATACATAGATCTAAGAGATTTGGAGGAGAATTCCAACATATGTGAGTACATGGTGCATTAAGGATATACATAGAATGAAATTTGACCTTTGCAATAGATATGGGACCAAGCAATGAATACGAGCACCAATCATATAACATAGACCACTTGAATCATTGTCACACCACAAACATGTGATATGATGGCTAAGTTATTATATTTGTTTGAATCATTGTCAAAGATGAAAATGTGGAATGTACAAAGAAGGAAATGAAGTTTCCCAATAGTTATGAAGTCTAACAGATCCCTTTGGAAATCTTCTCTTACCAAATCAGTGGCTTCAAATCTTGGCTTCCAATAAGATAACTTTTAATCAGTTGTAGTCTTTTTCAATGGAATAAAACATTTGATGATTCCATTTAGTGATGATTTATGCTTTGGAGTGTGATGCCCCAAGAAAAAATTAATCTAATTGTGCACCAACAAAATGGTGAGGAGTAATGTTGATAAAGCCACACTAAGAAAGGACTGCAAATAAAAATCTCATTAACACCTCAAGTATTAGTCAAGGCACCATGCACTATAATCTTCACTGCAGATTAATTTGATTGCAAACATTAGAGACAAGTGTCATTGGCATGAGCCTCAACTCAAGGTAAAATTGGGAGAATTAGTGCACGATGCATATAGTATTAAGGACTCCCAATGACACATAAACTATAGATGTGCATGGGGGCTCGGTGTGTTTTTTGCCAATGAAATGGCAAACCATTAAACTTTATGAATGGTTCCTTTGCACAAACTCAATCCCAAGAAAATATGAAGGCTAGCTAGTGATTTGTAAATGTAATAAGAGGTCGACATGAGCAAAAATTACTGGTCAAACCACATAAATAGTTCATGAGCCAGTGAACATGGACTAATTACTGACTTTGAACTAGTCATTCCTTCCTAGCTACCATGCACAAGGGCATCTTAGATCTACCAAGGAATTGTAATCCTTGAACCGCACATGCATTCTCTTATAGAAGATTTGTAAAAGAAGGGGTGAAGGAAGTAAACCAAGTTTGACAAAGCTACTATAGATATTAAAATTTCCATAGATCTACAAGACATCAAAAATAAAAATAAAAATAAAAATAAAAATGTGAAAACTCTCAAGAAGGAGTTGATAGACTATAGGATGTGATACCATGTAAGGATAGGTCATTCTATACCCATGAACTAGTCTGCAAACATCCTCTAGAATAGAAAGGTAATCAACACAATATTTTTATTGTAATGAGGTAATGAGGTATGTACAAAGGTACAAAGGCTCAACCTAGACAAAAAAGCATGGAAAAGGTTGAGACAAGTGTCTCAACCTAGAGGAAGGAGAGTTCTAGTAGAACTCAACAATATCCTCTAAGATGAGTTAGAGTCCACATAGGACTCAATGATATCCATCTACCTAATAAATGTGACCACCTAAGTAAACTTAAGTAATGAGTAAATAGTAACACTATTTACCCTAACATCATGTAGATGTTTACATATATATTTACAATATTAATTTAAAAAGTATTAATTATTCAAGTAATAATTAATGAATTAATAATTATTTAATAATTAATAAATGATTATAAATTAATTTAAAATTATGGGTGAGCCAAAAATAATGGATTACACTTTTTTGGACGAAATAATTTTACACTTTCAACCCAATCTTATTTTAACCCATGTTCT
Source organism: Chamaecyparis obtusa (assembly GCA_027943335.1). NCBI lineage: Eukaryota > Viridiplantae > Streptophyta > Pinopsida > Cupressales > Cupressaceae > Chamaecyparis > Chamaecyparis obtusa. The sequence continues at coordinate 960,469 of BSBK01005450.1, forward strand.
ATTGAAAGTGACTTTCGATCAAATGCAAAAAGTTCATTCGATCAAAAGTGTTTGACATCAAAATAGATTAAAATAATAAATAAATTTCTAATCGAATGCAAAATGCTTTTGATTGAAAGTGTTTTTTTTATATTTTTATACATATTAGATAGGTTTTGATCAAAACTGATTTCAATTGAAACCTCGAATTAGGGTTTTTAAAATTAAAAAACCATTGTAAAAAATGAACTGTCATTTTTGATAATATGTTTGGACGCAGAACTGCAGCAACCCAGCGAACCTATGAAGTTATGAACCTCTGAAACATCAAGTGAGGTTGGTGAGTTTTACATTTATGTGGAAAATTTTTCTTATTATCACATTTTAAAGGAAAATTTATACATAAATACATGTATATATGTATATATGGGTACATACATATATGTGTGTGTGTGTATATATATCTATATCTATATTTGTATCTATATCTATGTCTATGTCTGTGTCTGTGTCTATGTCTGTGTCTGTGTCTGTGTATGTATCTGTATCTGTATCTCTTTATGTGTGTGTGTGTGTGTGTGTGTGTGTGTGTATATATATATATATATATATATATATATATATATATATATATATATATATATATATATTATTGGAAACTACAATTGAAACAATTGTTATATTTTCATTGATGTCAAACCTTAATTGGTGAGACAATTGATATCTAGTAGAGTACCATATCTATTGATTGATGAAGAGGATTTGAAATGAGAAGATAACAAGAGAACCTAAGGACAAGTTGAGTTATATAATACTTCAATGGGTACTTGATTAGTTGGCACATTAACAAGGTAATATGTTGTTTATCTTTAACACCAAGTGAAGAAGAAAGATTGGAAACATAGGCTTAACCGAGAAAAAGTGAAGAAATTCAGTTTAAGCCAAGTGATGCTAGTGTTGACCGAGTGCCAGTATAAGATGAGCAAATTTTGGTGTCGACCAAGCATCAATAATTATTGAGTGAAAGATAATTAACCGAGTGAAGACAATGTTTTGATTAGGTAAAAGCAAGTTTGAAGGGGACCTGAAACCCCAAACAAAATAACCAAAGTCAGTAACTGGTTTTACAGGGACCAACAACCTAGAGTATCAAAAAAGAATTCGAAGGATCGTTTTACAGGGACCAACAACCAAGTCAAGCTAGTTTTATAGGGACCAACAACCAACATAATTCAACAAAAGAACAAGGATCAAAAGTCTAGAAAAACCAATGAAAAATAACATAGAGCAGAAGGAAACAACTGATTAGACCAGATCTTTAATAGCACCAGAAATAGAAGTTCCTAAGACAACAACCTCTTTGAGAGAATCTTGAATATTCTTAGCAGTAAGCTGGAGGTCTACTTTCTTAGTGCTTGGTCCGGTTCTTCTGCTTGGACCACCAGCCAACAGTGGAGCATGACCAGTCCAAGACAGTGTTTGTTGAGAACAAAAGTTTTAGTGATCACCGAGTTATCCAGTAATGACCGAGGAGATGAACATAGTATTGATCAAGCATCAATAATTTACAATTTGTGAAAGAATTGAGAATCCTAGCCGACATAGTTGAATTCTTGCAGTATGTAAAATGTGTTGACTTTATTAATGAATGGTATGGAGCATTTAATGCACTGTTAACCATTTTCTTATGTGAGTAAAGGAGATAAATGGATTATTGATAGTGGGTTCTCACATCACATGATTGGTGATAAAAGTAAGTTTGAAACCTTAAATCATTACAAAGGTAGAAGTGTTAAGTTTGTTAATGATGCAACATGTCTTGTGAAAGGAAAAAGATAAATATGATTAATTGATAAGATCGGATGTGATAATACTTATTGGGTTGAAGGTCTTAACTATAATTTTTTGAGTGTTGCACAGTTGAACAGTACTGGTTACTAAGTTGAATTTCATCACAAGAAGGCTAAAATATTTGATGCCACTGGTGAACTAGTTGGAAGTGGAGATCAGACAAAAGGTAATTTGTTATATCTAGACCTATCTAAAGAAACATGTTTATTTGCACAATTTGATGATGTATGGTTATGGCATAAGAGGTTGTGTCATGTAAACTTTGACAATTTGATAAATATTAGTAAGATGAAGAAAGTTAGAGGTTTACCAAGATTAAAGAAACCTGATAATGTGATGTGTAAACAATGTCAATTGAGAAAAATGACAAAGTCTAGTCTTAAGAGCAAGACATATACTTCTGATAATATTTTGGAATTGGTTCATACTAACCTTTGTGGACCTATGGGTGTGCAAAGTTACTGTGGTGATAAGTATTTCATTCTATTTGTTGATGACTATTCTAGAATGATGACTGTGATTTTTTTAAAATAGAAATCTGATGCATTTCAGTTGTTTAAGTGGTATTTGGAAAAAGTTGAAAAAGAAACAGGTAAAAGCTTGAAATTCTTGAGATTTGATAGAGGAGGAGAGTTTATATCAAATGAGTTCAATATATTATGTAATGATAGGGGAATAAAGAGACAAATGTCTATATTGGAGTTGATGAGAAAACAACCCACAGCTCCTAAGAACACCTGCATGCAAACACTTGTCACAAAAAGAGAGAGAAGAAGCAAGAAGCTATGGAGGCCTGAACGCATTGATCCATGAGAGAGGAGAAATCATTCTTAATGCACAAAAACAAAAGTTGCAATTCAATAATGAATAATTTGTTTCAAAATTATGAATATAAAGGAGATCAATCCTTATAAAAGGAGATTTGAAAACCTAAAAAGGTAAAACCTAGGTTGCTTAATAATAATTAATAAATTAATTAATTATTATATGCCTAAAGTTTAGCTTAAGCATAAAGAGATAATAAGTGACTTAGTAATTAAATCAAACATGATTTAATTAATAAGAAAACACTTTATTACTTTAACAGCCCCCCTTAAGATGAACTTTGGGATAAGCTAAAAACCTAGAAAGAACTACTGAAAGAAAATGGGTCCTGACAACAAAGGCCTGATCAGGTACCCAAGTACAAAAGAGAGTCTCTATAAAGCAGAGAAATAGAGAAAACCACATGGGAAAAAATCTACTTCAAAAAGAGACAAAGTCTAATCTTAAGGACTGAAGAAGCCTCCAAAACTAGGAATGTTCTAGAAAATAGGAACAATAATGAACATGTACAACATCAGTGAAGCAAGAAGCTGCAAACTCTGTCAAGAAGTAACTGATGATCTAAAGATCCTCCACTAAAATATGACCAGGTAAAGAAGACTGTAATCTACATGAGTGCACTCAAATGACACTACTCGAATCAGGAGGCAAACAAAGGCAAACACCTGAACTTGAAGATACACATGGCATAAAAACACCAAAAGTATGAAGAGTTGATCAATCAAACACTAGTACATTTGAGGCCAAATTTCGACGGCCATTTGTCAAATTTGTAACACCTATTTGTCAAAATTTTGACATATGTGTCCATCGGCATTTTTGTGTTGCAAATTGCGATGGAAGTGATCATCGTCGGTCTTTTGACATCATATTCCGTCAGAATCTAGCACATGAATACTAGCTTTATTAAGGAATTTATTATGGTAGACCTATCAGAACTCTGAATAACCATGTGGGTATCCCGTCAAAAGGTACTATCAAAATAGTGATGCCTATGCAATGATTGTCCGATAGGAAAACCCATCAGAGATAGCATTTATGTCACAATTATCTGTCAAAAAGGATTTCTCTCTAATATTATACCTATTGGAATAGTGACAAATCTACAATGAATGTCTGAAAAGTAAACCCGTTGGTGGTATATCATTCCTGTCGCAATTATATGTTGAAAATGAGTTCTCTCGATCGACATTGTACCTATTGGAAGAGCGTCAAAGATGCAGTCATTATTCGACAGGTAAGCCTATTGGTGGTATAGCATTCCTGTCATAATTATCTATCAAAAAGTAGTTCTCTCTAACATTATATTCGTTGACATAGAGATGGTTGGTAGTAAATGTTCGACAAGAAACCCCGTTAGAGGTATAGCACCACCGTCGAAAGAGTTTTCATTCATGTCGAAAAAGTGACAGATATGCACATTAAAGATAACAAAGCTCAAGAGACCATCATAGGTTGTCTCTTTCTTCGGTCTATATTATTGACAAAATATTTTACCTTTCATTAGCTCATCAAATCTGGGGATTTGAAAGAATTTAATAAAATATTTTCATGATAATGTATATTATTTAAGTTGACATTGCATGAATTTATCTCCTTCACGCACTTGTAGACTATGAGGATGGCGATAAATAAGCATCTCCTCCCATGGCCTACATTACTCAAGCCATGAGAGGGGATGCTTCTTTATGGCCGTCCTTGCAGTATACAAGTGCATGAAGTATATAAAATCATTCAGCGTCAAACTAAAATAATGTACATTATACATGAAAATATTCTATTAAATTCTTTGAAATCCCCGCATTTGATGAGCTAATGAAAGGTAAAACATTTTGTCAATAATATAGACCAAAGAAAGAGACCAACTATGATGGTCTCTTGAGGTCTGTTATCTTTAGTCCTAGCTACTGGGTAAGGCCTAGAAGACTTATACCTATCGATCGTCGAGAATAATCACCGCCTTGCCTTTATGTACACTACATAGTATCCAATATAATTGATCCCAGTCTCGTAAAAACATTTTACACTTATGCATCTCATCAACCACTAGAGGCCTGAAGTAATTTAATACGATCACTAGCACATTTCATGCATGGATGAGAAATAATATCCAAATTTTCTAGATTCTGAGAAGAGGTATGAGTGGAGTCTAAAGAAGGGATATTTGTGAAGGTTTTATAGACGTAGGTTATTGAATCATCATCTTTGCACTGGTACTCAATCTGGAAACCCTTGTATGTATATAGCCACTCTAGAAAATCTCCACATCTAGCAAATCTCCACAAAAATCCCTTCTGGCCTCCACTATATATACATCTTCTCAGAATCTAAAAACTCTCCATCGTTGATTCCCATCATTTTTTCAGCATCTCTGTGGACTGAGACCTTAAATTATTGAGCTTCTCTTTGTTTCAAGAATAGTTTAACATTCTCTACTTAACAAGGCCAACCACATGAAGGTGGAAGCTCATCTGGCCCCTCTTAGGAACCTCTTATGACCCTTTACAACATTTTAAGACCTCTAAGATGTATTCTTAGGGATCGTAAAGGGTCGTAAAGGGTCATAAGGGGTTTTGGAACACAACAGATGAGAAACATAAATATAGGCATCGTGGTCACAATTTTTTGGAGACAACATAATTGAGTGGTATACCCAGATGATGCAAAGCAACCACTACTCCTCTAATTCCAAGTTGACACTGTGGGATCCAAAAACCATAGATAAGGAATAAATTTAGAGAGTGGAGGAGGGCCATAATGACCAAAATAATACAGGGCCATAATGACCAAAATAATACAAGACCCTGTATTATTTTGGTCATTATGGCCCTCCTCTACTGTCTAAATTTATTCCTTATCTATGGTTTTTGGATCCCATAGTGTCAACTTGGAATCGAAGGAGTAGTGGTTGCTTTGCATCATTTGGGTATACCACTCAATTATGTTGTGTTTCCAAAATAATATGACCATGATGCCTACATTTATGTTTCTCAACTGTTGTGATATCTACATCGCAGTCTATAGTTGTTGCAACAGCAGAGCATCGGGCACCACCTTTAGCACAATATGATCACTAGACAGGTCTGTGTGTTTTATGAAACACCTATCCACAATAGAATGGGAAGACATATTTCTATCCTAGGCCTAGATCCTAGCCCAATTGTCGAAGGATCTAGGCCCAGGCTAGAAAGATGTCTTCCCATTCTATTTAAGTCATATTCCTTGTTCTTGTCAAACTTCTTTGGTATGGTAGGCCTGCTCTTTGCAGTACTCTTCTTCAATCTGTGTTCAACGATAAGCATCTTATTCTTCTTCCTAATTGTAGCTAGAGCTTCCTTTTCATTAGGATTCAACTCCACTTCCCCCATCTCATCATCCTCATCACCCTCAGCTGCCATCCTAAGCCCTTCTTCCCTCTCCAGTTCTTCAAGCCTCTACAAGATATCTGGATCAATAAAGTCTGCAATATTGTGTCCATCCATTATCTCAAGAATATCATCATCTTTCCACTCTTCATTTGCCAAAATATATTGCTTCTTCAAGCTTGCAGAGAAACCTTATTAATAAAAGAACTCTTTCCAACATTAGGGTACCCACAGATCAAAATAGTTGATGTTATTGGTGCTTGTGCTCAAGGATATCAATTCACTATTTTGAAATAGCCAAATCCTTTTATTTCAATTTTAGAGAAAAGGAGTGAGAGGAAAATGAGTGGGTGAAAGCTGAGCGTGAGAGAAGGTATGTAATTTCTTCATCTTTGATTGGTATCTTTGACAGGCAACATCTTTCTAGCCTTTGGCATCATATTCGACCAAAAATTTCAAATGCATTGCATTTTATTTGACCATGAATGCTCTCTGAAATGACCAATCATGTTTTCTATTCACTTATATTGAGATCCAATAGAACACGATACTTTTTGGTGCTTTTTTCCCCATATTCAGTAGATAAAAATCATGGCGGCAGCCACTTAACCATCTTTTTGATGTTCCAGGTATTTTACAAAGATATAGGTATGTGGATTTATCATTCAGTTGCTTGCAATTATTGGTCGAATGCAAATATTTTGTCAAGTTGAAAGGGCAAGAAATCAGATTGGTGTTTTTGGTTTATGTTAAAAGTTGATTTGGTAAAATCCTCAAAAAACACACTACATGTTCTAAAATGTAAAGAAGTTGAATGTTAAATGTAAGATATATATCTCATCCATAGTAATCAAAAGAAAGGACATGAAACTAAGGAGATTTAGCAATCCAAAAATATAAGCGAATAGAAAACATGATTGGTACCTTATGAATTGGTTTTTGAGGTGCACAATCTTCATCAATCTCCTTAGAAGAAGACCCCTCCTCACTGCTACTGCTTTCTTGTTTAACAATTGGTTTGGAAAAATGCATTTAACACAAAAAAAAATTACAAAACTGAACCAATGGCATGTTTACAACAAAGAAATAGAATGATAATAATATGCTAAAAATTCTATTATGTTCAATACACGCCAAAGGACTAGTCCCAACAATTCTTAAACATAATTTATCTGATATAATGAATTGTTAATAAAGGTCTAATTCTGTACACTGTTAGCATGAAGGAAGATTTTTGATGAAGGGTGCTCCCCTTAATACCACAAACACATAACAGAAAAAGAGAAACAACAACAATAATATGCAAGAACAGAAAAATTGGCTTCTTATTATCTCCACAAATGTGGAATTACAAACTTTCAGAATTACAATATGCAAAGCCACATGGGCATTCCCTTACAATATTCTGTAGGACAAAGCCTCGAACTATTACCCAGAACTATTTTGAACTGCCTAAGACAATAATACAGCCTTCCTTATATAGGCAATTTTCCACCGCCTAGGAAGGTTCCAGAATTTTTAGCCAATAAGGCCGACCAAACTTAAAATTATTTTATTTTATATTTTATTACATCATAGTCGGCTCAAGATAACCTTTGAAACCCGAACAGAAATTTTGAAGAAAATTATTTTTCGCCATTTCAGGTGGCCCAACTTCTGAAGACCATAAGTCATCACCCGTTGACCCGCTCGGCTATTATAACCCCATTTCAGAAACGCCACGAAGCGCTCTACAGGCTTGACCGGCACAAGCGCCAACCACCCAAATTTTCAACCTCATCCGGGGCCTCTAAAGCCTTCAAAACTGAGTTCAAAGTTTCTATACCCTGCTGCCAATACCGAAAATCTTCAATATCTTCCAACATACACTTGATCTGGAAATGAAACTTTACTGGCAGACTTATATGACCAAAATGAACCTCCAAGAAAGAAATTAGATCATTCTGAGCACAGATGAAAATTACCAAAAATAGTAACTTTCTATAAATAGCAGCTCTGCACAGGATAGCCCTTATTGAATTCAAAAACAGAAATATTTTTGGGTGATGCAAGATTGCTCTTACACCCAGGATGCTCCTGCATCAGACACCAAGGGTAATTTGAGAAGTGACCCTGTCACGACTCAGGTGTGCAGAGGAAAACCAAGATGGCTAACCTCCTCCTTTGTCAGCCATGAGGAATCTTCAACAGGCCGTCCTTTCCACTTGACCAGATATTCTTCATATGTCCTGTTCCTTGTGCTTCTGCCAACACGACTGTCCAGTATATCTTCGATCTCCTTAGTGTCTGAACTAGTTGCTGGAATACTCCACTGTGTTGCTACAACCTCATCTTCAACACCTCCTTCGTGGTACTCTGTCAAATCTGAAATGTTAAACACTAGTGAAATATTCAGCTCACTAGGCAATTCTACCTCATATGCATTTCCTGAATCATGCTTCTTCAGTATCTTACATGGCCCAAACTTCTTCATTTTCAGCTTGTTATATGTACCAACTGGAAACCGCTCCTTCCGCAAATGAACCATGACTTCATCACCAACCTGAAATTCCTTATACCTCCTTTTCTCATCTGCCTTAGCCTTATACTGTGCATTCATCTTGGTAATATGCTTCCTCACCTCCTCATGGATGTTCTTCAAGTGTTCTGCAAAATCCTCAGCTTCAGCACTACTTATTTCTCCTTTATCTATCTTTCTTAATTCAGATGCATTTCTTGGACTACTTCCATATATAATCTGGAATGGTGATTTACCAGTGCTCCTATTGATAGAATTATTGTATGCAAATTCTACCTGTGGTAAAATCAAATCCCATCCTATTGGCTTATCTCCAACCAAACATCTCAGCAAATTTCCCAAACTCCTATTCACCACCTCTGTCTGTCCATCAGTCTGTGGATGATGTGATGAACTGAACTTCAAATTTGTCTTCAACTTCTTCCACAATATACACCAGAAATACCCAACAAACTTAGTGTCCCTATCTAAAACTATGGTCTTTGGCAAACCATGAAGTCTCACTACTTCTCTGAAAAACAATTCTGCTATATGAACAACATCATTAGTCTTCTTGCAGGGAATGAAATGTGCCATCTTTGAAAATCGGTCAACTACTACAAAAATTGAATCATGTCCCCGCTGTGTCCTCGGTAAACCAAGAACAAAGTCCATACTGATATCCTCCCAAGGCTTCTCTGGTATAGGTAATGGCTGATACAACCCTGTATTCTGCTTCACTCCTTTCGCCATCTGACATACTCTGCAACTCTGTACAAACTTCTTCACATCTTGCTGCAATTGTGGCCAATAATAATTCTCACCAACCAAAGCAAGGGTTTTATCACGACCAAAATGTCCAGCCAATCCTCCACTATGCTTTTCCTTGATGAGATTCTCCCTCATAGAACTTCGTGGAATGCACAACCGACTCCCTCTGAATAGCATATCATCCTGGATGATGAAATCCAACCATTTTGTCCTGTCTAGAGTAACAGGTTCTGTACAAGCTTTCCAAGCTTCACCAAAATCGGGATCCTCTGGATATAAATTCTTGAGTTCCTTGAACCCAACCACTTCAATCTGCATTTCTGTCAGCAATAGTTGCCCTCTGCTAAGAGCATCTGCAACCCTATTAGACTTTCCACTCCTATGTTTCAAAACAAATGTATAACTCTGCAAAAATTCAACCCATTTCAAATGCCTCTGATTCAACTTTCCTTGACTATTCAAATATTGCAAAGCTTGATGATCAGTATACAAAACAAACTCCTTAGGAAGCAGATAATGTCTCCACTTCTTTAATGCCTGAACTATAGCATAAAATTCCTGATCATAAACAGAATATTTCCTCTTGGCATCATTTAACTTCTCACTGAAATAAGCAACAGGTTTACCTTCTTGGCTCATAACAGCTCCTATTGCAGTACCACTAGCATCACAATCTACTTGAAACACCTTATTAAAATCTGGAAGTGCTAAAACAGGTTGTTCTGTAACTTTTTGTTTCAACAATTGAAAACTCTTTTCTGCCCCATTAGTCCACTTAAACTCTTTTCTATCCCCTCTCATTGTTTCAGTCAAGGGACCACAAATACTGCTAAAATTTTTGATAAACTTTCTGTAAAAGCTAGCCAAACCATGAAAAGATCTTACCTCAGTAGCACTCCTTGGAGTAGGCCATTCAAGGATAGCCTGTACCTTCTCTGGGTCCATTTTTAGACCTTCTCCTGAAACTACAAACCCCAAATACACTAACTCTTTCTTCATAAAACTGCACTTCTTCAAATTAATCAGCAATTTCTCTTCTCTCAACTTCTCAAATACCGTACGAATATGCATCATATGCTCATCCAATGTCTTACTAAAGATCAAAATATCATCTAGGTAAACAATGACAAACTTACCTAGAAATTCTTTTAGAACCTCATTCATGAGCCGCATGAAAGTGCTCGGTGCATTGGTTAGCCCAAAAGGCATGACTAACCACTCATACAGTCCTTCCTTTGTCTTGAAGGCGGTCTTCCATTCATCTCCTTCTCTGATCTGAATCTGATGATATCCACTTTTCAGATCTATTTTTGAAAAATACACAGCTCCACTCAAACAGTCCATAATATCATCCATTCGTGGCAATGGAAACCTGTACTTGATTGTGATCTTGTTTATTGCCCTAGAATCTGTACACATCCTCCACTCTCCATTCTTCTTTGGTGCTAATACCGCTGGTATAGCACAGGGACTCAAACTCTCTCGAATCAACCCCTTCTGTAACAGTTCATGTACTTGTCTGTTCAACTCCTCACTTTCTGCAGGTGTCATTCTGTGTGCTGCCTTATTCGGCAAACTCGCTCCTGGGATCAAGTCCATCTGATGACTGATCTTCCTGACTGGTGGTAATCCATCAGGCACGTTATCGGATACAATATCCTAAAACTCATTCAACAAATCTGCAACTTCTACAGGAACATTTTCTACTTCCTCTTTACCAGCTTTTGGAATTAAAGCAAAACATACATGCTCATGCCTCATACCATCTAGGAATTTCCTTCCATCAACAAATGTTATTCTTGCATTACCACATACCTTTTCTTCGGTCTCCTTCAATGGCTTTAGCTTATGTCGCACTCCATCCTTTGTCAGGGAATAGGTATTCGCACGACCATCGTGTACAGCACATCTGTCAAACTGCCATGGTCTATCCAACAACATATGACATGCATCCATAGATATGATATCACACAATACCTCATCTTGGTATCCGCCGATCTTGAACTTTACCAGGCACTGTTCACTAACCATGACCTTGTGGTCATCGTGCACCCAGGCAATCCGATATGGATGTGGGTGTTTCTGTCTCTTGAGCTTCAACTTTGTCACCATCTCTTCTGACACCAAATTTTCAGTGCTTCCACTATCGATAATCACATCATAGCATTTACCCTCACACTTGCATCTAGTGTGAAACAGGCTCCTCCTTTGTTCAGGTTCATTCTCACCACTCAGCAAGACTCTTCTATTAATTAGCGTTTCTCCTCGTTCAGCATCTTCAGAATTTGATGATCTAGCATCTTCATCGACATGTGCAACTCTAGCCTGGCCTTCATTTCTCCTATCTGTTCTGCCTTGGCACTGAGGACATTCAAATGCCCTGTGACCTTCTTCTCCACAGTGAAAACATGTTCCACGGAAGCCACCTCTTCCAGATCCTTGTCCTCTTCCTCTTCCTCTTTGATCTCTATTATTTTGATCCTGGAAGCGATTGAAATTATTTCCTCACTGATTCTGACTGCTACTAGCCTCATCCTTCTTTTTCAGATCTTCATTTCGGCCACCATATGACCGTCCACCGCGACCTCTTCCGTTTTGTCTACTCTCAAACTTCTTGTTCAGCTTTTCCTCTACTTTTAGGGCAAACTGGTATGCCTCTTCAATACTGTTCATTCGAACCAGATTCAGCTCCTCCTGAATGCTTGGCCTTAACCCATTAAGGTATCGGGAAACTTTCTCCTTATCAGCTTTTGCATTGCCTATTCTGATGAGAAGTCGATAGAACTCCTCTGTATACTCCTGAACAGATCTTCCTGCTTGCTTCAAACTCTGCATTTTCTTCAGTAGGTCAAGCTCATAATCAACAGGAATGAACTGTCGCTTCAATTTATCCACCATCCGATCCCATCTTGTGATTTTATCTTTCCCTCTTCTATTTCGCTCCAACTGAATTTCTTGCCACCAGATCTTCACATGACCTTTCAATCTGGCCTTCGCAAATTTGACCCTATCAGGATCGTCAACATCTTCGTACTCAAAATATTCCTCACATTCATTGATCCAGTCAATCAATTCCTCTGGGTTAAGATTTCCAAAAAATGTAGGAACCTCAATCTTAGGTCTTTTCCCAATCTTGGAAATGGCCCGAAAAAGTCTTTCTTCCTCCTGGTTCACAATTTCAGCTTCTCCTTCTTGATATTCTTCTTCGGCTTCATCCTCGCTTTCGTCTCTGACATTGAGATTAATTCCTCTGCGAATCTCTTCTTGCAATGCTCGCACTTGTCTCTGCAGCTCTCTAACCTCAGGTGTCACAGCACCAACTCTTCCGCCACGTTCTCATCGTGGAGGCATTTTCGCGATGCGCGCTGAAACCCTAGCCACGGTCCTGGTGCAAACTGCCTTACAGTCGGTGATCTATTTACACACTCAAGAACTCCTGCTCTGATACCACTTGATGAAGGGTGCTCCCCTTAATACCACAAACACATAACAAAAAAAGAGAAACAACAATAATAATATGCAAGAACAGAAAAATTGGCTTCTTATTATCTCCACAAATGTGGAATTACAAACTTTCAGAATTACAATATGCAAAGCCACATGGGCATTCCCTTACAATATTCTGTAGGACAAAGCCTCGAACTATTACCCAGAACTATTTTGAACTGCCTAAGACAATAATACAGCCTTCCTTATATAGGCAATTTTCCACCGCCTGGGAAGGTTCCAGAATTTTTAGCCAATAAGGCCGACCAAACTTAGAATTATTTTATTTTATATTTTATTACATCATAGTCAGCTCAAGATAACCTTTGAAACCCGAACAGAAATTTTGAAGAAAATTATTTTTCGCCATTTCAGGTGGCCCAACTTCTGAAGACCATAAGTCATCACCCGTTGACCCGCTCGGCTATTATAACCCCATTTCAGAAATGCCACGAAGCACTCTACAGGCTTGACTGGCGCAAGCGCTCGTCACCCAAATTTTCAACCTCATCCGGGGCCTCTAAAGCCTTCAAAACTGAGTTCAAAGTTTCTGTACCCTGCTGCCAATACTGAAAATCTTCAATATCTTCCAACATACACTTGATTTGGAAATGAAACTTTACTGGCAGACTTATATGACCAAAATGAACCTCCAAGAAAGAAATTAGATCATTCTGAGCACAGATGAAAATTACCAAAAATAGTAACTTTCTATAAATAGCAGCTCTGCACAGGATAGCCCTTATTGAATTCAAAAATAGAAATATTTTTGGGTGATGCAAGATTGCTCTTACACCCAGGATGCTCCTGCATCAATTTTACCTAGCCAAATCTTCCTTGTACCACACAAAAAATTGTGTGATAACTATGTCTACTCCAACCTTAATTATTTAAGAATTCATCATATCAGATAAAGTATGTTTAAGAATTGTTTGGACTGGTCCTTTGGTGTGTATTAAACATAATAGAATTTTCAGCATATTATTATCATTCTATTTCTTTGTTTTAAACATGCCATTGGTTCAGTTTTGTAAAAAAAAAATTGTGTTAAATGCATTTAAAATAAAGGTCTAATTCTGTAGACTGCTAGCACGAAGGAAGATTTGACCTAGTAGTCTACAAAATTAGACCTCTATCTGTAGCTTTGTCTAATTTTGTAGACTGATAGGTGTGTTGTAATTTGAAGATTTGTCTGACAAATAGCAGGTCTTCTTTAGTATCTTATAATAACATGCTAAATTGATAAAGGTGTTATATGCATTTAATCTGCCAATTACTAATAGACTAAGCATATTATTACTATGCTTAATGTTCCATTTAAATGCATTTAACACAAAAAACAAATTTACAAAACTAAACCAATGGCATGTGCTTCGTGTGGTACAAGGAAGATTTGTCTATCAAATCTTCCTTTGTGAAAGATGAGCGCGAGAGAAGGTATGTGATTTCTTCATCTTTGATTGGTATCTTTGACAGGCAACGTCTTTCAAGCCTTTGGCATCATATTCGACCACAAATTTCAAATGCATTGCATTTTATTTGATCATGAATGTTCATTGAAATGACCACATTCTACTGGTGTCGTGCCCTAGCCCGTGCTTTATCTCCATTATTTGATGTTATTGGTGCTTGTGCTCAAGGATATCGATTCACTGTTTTGAAATGTTTGGATTCACGTTTGTTGATATTACTGGCATGGCCATTGTATATTAGACCTTTATTAACAATTCATCATATCAGATAAAGTATGTTTAAGAAATATTGGGACTGGTCCTTTGGCATACTAGATTTAATTCATAAATGGATTTAATTTTATTTTGTATGTGAAATTTTGGGAGTTGCATGAGAAGTTTTAGTGTCTAAACACTCAACTAATCCCTCTAACCAATTAGGAGTGGTTGGGGAAGTTGAGAGGAAAGTTTTCAAATATTCATATTCACTTATTGAATTCTTTGGAGACTACTGGTTTGACTGTCCATGCATTACCAGTGACCGAGATTCATTAAAGGATACAAAACCCTTCATTTTGGGTTATTGTGTGTGGATTCAAATGTAGGTTTGATTTGGTTAATATTTAGAAGATATCAATAAAGTATTTAAAGACAATCTTACATGTTTGGAGAGGTTTGAGAGGCACTTATCATGACTATACCCTCACAAAAAATGACATAGACTGGTTTTACTAAGTTTCCTTTCTCTATTTTGAGGTTTCCTTTCTTTGCCGCAGGGGTACAGTTAGAGGGTTCAATGACAAAATGATCCTTTGAATGGTTACTATGAATATGAATGATTTGATATAGCATATTTCTTATTTTACTTGAAGTTTGGAATAGCTTGTGTAAGGGTGAAAGTACTTTTGATCATTTTGGTTGTGATTGTTCCTCTACATAGTCAGTAAATATAACTGTCTAATGATTATATGTAATGTTGAATGGATTAAATGTTTTATTCTTGGTAGAAGTGAATGGAAGGAATAGTGTTGGTGTTAGGTTTCATTTATTATTGAATTCAATGGTTTCCAAGATGTGTTGAGGAGTTTCTCCTTGTTTAATGTTAACTGTTACTCCACAATCCACTCATACAACAGTGAATTTACAAAACTAAACCAATGGCATGTTTACAAAAAAGAAATAGAATGATAATAATATGCTAAAAATTCTATTCTGTTTAATACATGCCAAAGGACCAGTCCCAACAATTCTTAAACATACTTTATCTAATATGATGAATTGTTAATAAAGGTCTAATTCTGTAGACTGATATCACGAAGGAAGATTTGACCTAGCCAATTCTTCATTGTACCACACCAAAAACTGTGTGATAACTATGTCTACTCCAACCTTAATTATTTAAGAATTCATCATATCAAATAAAGTATGTTTAAGAATTGTTGGGAGTTCTATTAGACCTTTGTTGTAAACATGTCATTGGTTCAGTTTTGTAAAAAAAATTTTTGTGTTAAACGCATTTTTTGTGAGGAGGGGTCTTCTTCTGAGGAGATTGATGAAGATTGTGCACCTCAAAAACCAATTCATAAGGTACCAATCATGTTTTCTATTTGCTTATATTTTTGGATTGGTAAATCTCCTTAGTTTCATGTCCTTTCTTTTGATTACTATGGATGTGATATATATCTTACATTTAACATTCAACTTCTTTACATTTTATAACACATAGTGTATTTTCTGAGGATTTTACCAAATCAACTCTTAACATAAACCGAAAACACCAAACTGATTTCTTGCCCTTTCAACTTGACAAAAAAAAGTTGAATGTTAAATGTAAGATATATATCTCATCCATAGTAATCAAAAGAAAGGACATGAAACTAAGGAGATTTACCAATCCAAAAATATAAGCGAATAGAAAACATGATTGGTACCTTATGAATTGGTTTTTGAGGTACACGATCTTTATCAATCTACTCAAAAGAAGACACCTCCTCACTACTACTTCTTTCTTGTTTAACAATTGGTTTGGAAAAATGCATTTAACACAAAAACAAATTACAAAACTGAACCAATGGCATGTTTACAACAAAGAAATAGAATGATAATAATATGCTGAAAATTCTATTATATTTAATACACGCCAAAGGACCAATCCCAACAATTCTTAAAAATACTTTATTTGATATGATGAATTGTTAATAAAGGTCTAATTCTGTAGACTGCTAGCATGAAGGAAGATTTGACCTAGCCAAATCTTCCTTGTACCACACAAAAAACTGTGTGATAACTATGTCTACTCCAACCTTAATTGTTTAAGAATTCATCATATCAAATAAAGTATATTTAAGAATTGTTGGGAGTTCTATTAGACCTTTGTTGTAAACATCCCATTGGTTTAGTTTTGTAAAAAAAATTTTTGTGTTAAATGCATTTTTCCAAACCAATTGTTAAACAAGAAAGCAGTAGTAGTGAGGAGGGGTCTTCTTCTGAGTAGATTGATGAAGATCGTGCACCTCAAAAACCAATTCATAAGGTACCAATCATGTTTTCTATTCGCTTATATTTTTGGATTAGTAAATCTCCTTAGTTTCATATCCTTTCTTTTGATTACTATGGATGAGATATATATCTTATATTTAACATTCATTGTTTTGAAATGTTTGGGTTCACGTTTGTTGATATTACTGGCACGACCATTGTATATTATTTTGATGCTCTCTAAAATGACCGCATTCTATTGGTGTCGTGTCCTAGCCCATGCTTTATCTCCATTATTTGATGTTATTGGTGCTTGTGCTCAAGGATATCGATTCACTATTTTGAAATGTTGACTATGGTTATCAAATGGACAGCCCATGAGCTTCTAGCTAGGCACCATTTGTATTGATAGCTTAGGGCATCAAATGTATTGTATCATTGATAGTTGAGACTTTGTTAAAAAGAAATATGACAAAGAACAATTTTGATTTATTTTCTCTATTTTGATCCCTAAGTGGCTTTCGCCATGATTTTTATTTTGAGTGCAACTTTGATAGAATTTTAGTTGGGTTTTCACTAGGGTTTTTAGTATATTGAGCTACAATAGAACACAATTCTTTTTGGTGCTTTTTTTTCCATATTCAGTAGATAAAAATCATGGCGGAAGCCACTTAGCCATCTTTTTGATGTTCCTGGTATTTTACAAAGATACAAGTATGTGGATTTATCATTCAGTTTCTTGCAGTTATTGGTCAAATGCAAATATTTTGTTAAGTTGAAAGGGAAAGAAATTAGTTTGGTGTTTTCAGTTTATGTTAAAAGTTGATTTGGTAAAATCCTCAAGAAACACACTACATGTTCTAAAATGTAAAGACGTTGAATGTTAAATGTAAGATATATATCTCATCCATAGTAATCAAAAGAAAGGACATGAAACTAAGGAGATTTACCAATCCAAAAATATAAGCAAATAGAAAACATGATTGGTACCTTATGAATTAGTTTTTGAGGTGCACGATCTTCATCAATCTACTCAGAAGAAGACCCCTCCTCACTGCTATTACTTTCTTGTTGAACAATTGGTTTGGAAAAATGCATTTAACACAAAAATTTTTTTACAAAACTAAACCAATGGAATGTTTACAACAAAGAAATAGAATGATAATAATATGCTGAAAATTCTATTATGTTTAATACACACCAAATGACCAGTCCCAACAATTCTTAAACATACTTTATCATATCAGATAAAGTATGTTTAAGAATTGTTGGGAGTTCTATTAGACCTTTTTTGTAAACATGCCATTGGTTTAGTTTTGTAAATTTGTTTTTTGTGTTAATGCATTTAAATGGAACATTAAGCATAGTAATAATATGCTTAATCTATTAGTACTTGGTAGATTAAATGTAGATAACACGTTTATCAGTTTAGCATGTTATTATAAGATACTAAAGAAGACCTTCTATTTGTCAGACAAATCTTCAATGTCCCCCATAATGAAGACAATGAAGATTGACCTCCTGCCCCACAACAAAGAACATTGTAATAAGACCTTTTAATCCTAGTGACAAGAACATAGAAGCATTCTAACTCATTTGTAAAGAAAATAAGCTTTCTATAAAATGAAAGGTTCAACCTAATTAATACTAGCACTTGCACTCAAAGGATAGTGATCTGGATGAAAGACTTAAGATAGAATTTTACCCAAGAGCTTCATCATCAAGCTCTACAACCTCTTGTAGCTATCTTCATAGCAACAAGAGTCATTGGATATGTCAAATTTCTCTGAAGTTTGTACTTAGTTTGTAGTTTGACATTGTACAAAGTAGATTGTAATTGAAAATTTAAAAACTATTTACATCTAGTCATTATTCATGCACCATGCAATATGCATTGTGCAACGCAATGAAATCAACAATGTGTATAGAAATGACACAAACTATATTCCACAATTCTTGGGCTAAACTCTAAATTTTTATTTTTTTTATATCTCTATGCTATTGAGACCACTTCCATTTTATTAAACACAATTTTTCCCAATTAAAAATCTCATTTAGAATAAGATATAATATAGTGTTAGAATAGAATTTGAACAAAGACATGTAATGCTTATGTTAATGATATAAAAAGCTGCAAATATAGGAATTGAAAAAGAAGATAGTGCCAAGAAACATTTTCACAAATATGAAATGTGAGGAAAAGTAATAACATTAACAATGCTAAGATTCACAACATTAAATTTCACTTGCAGATGAATTTCTGCAGTGGGTTGCCCAGCATCAAAAATATGTTGAGTTACATTTGAGCTGTAACTAAGAGTATCATGTAGAACAGACCCTAAACTTTGAAAGCATTCTCCATCCTGGCAATTCAAAATTCAATCTAGGCAAGCATCAGTAAGTAAAATAAATTATAGACATCAACATCAACATCATCATAATCATTAGAAGCATTGTAAAGCACCAACTATATATAGTCGAATGTGGACCTCAAATCCAACTACACACGCAACATGGTCATTACTCACATGACCGAATTACAAGAGAGAGTATGAATTACTCAATCTGAAATCCATCGTGAAGTGACCTATTGCCTCCTATGTAAATGGGGTGTTTAATTACTCTCAGATTGGAGAGCCAACAACCATAAGACCGATTCTACAATGGAGGATTTTCAAAAGCTATGATGATAAGCAAAAATTGAAATTAAGCTAGAATGAGTGCAATTTAATCTAAGAGTGCAATTTAATCATTGTACATGTTGTTATATTGCTTTGATATTGATGTTTATGAGATGTTTTCATATGCTTAGATGTATGGATAGAAATGTATGAAATACACATGCTTTATTTTATGAATATGAATATGCACATGGTTATTTTTATAATGATGCAATATGAAATGCAGTGATAGATGGATAGAATGTATGCATATGTGTAATGTATGATTTGAGTTATGCTTATAGTTGATGCACATGTAAATGAATATGCAAATGAATTTATGGATGCAAATGGAAATGAAATGAAAATGCAATGGATATGTAATGTATATGGTACTAATCATCTCATGCAGGATTGTCGCAATATATGACAGGTACTAATCAAAGAGATTACATTTTGAAGATCAAGATCAAGGACCGGACACTTGTGCAACCAAGATGGAATTGAGACAAAAGATGAGAACCTTTGATGAAAAAAAAGCAATCAAGAGAGTAACAAGATATCGTCTCAAATGCAAGCTTAGCATGAAAATGCAAGCCTAAGCTAAAATGCAAGCCTAGAATGAAAATGCAAGCCCTAGGACTTGGTTGTTGGACTCACCGTATTTATCATCATCGAGTTTGTTTAAGCACGGGATGATACAAAGATGTCATACAATCCTCACTAACATTACAATTATGAGAATATAAATATGACATAAGTCTTAGATTTGTCGGAATGAGATGTAAGCATTAAGGCACAAGAAGCCAAAATGACGTGAACACCTATTCCTTTTGATTTAGAAAGTTAACATAAGCATCAAAGCACAATTTCTAGAATGACCTGAATGTTGCTTGTGAACAAACACACAAGACACACGAGAGTTCCTTCTTTTTACAAAGAGTGCTCACAGTGACCCTTACGATCACTTAGTAGAATGAACGTTAGTAATTTTACTTGTAGCAGAAAGAAGTCACTCAAAACAAACAAGGAGAAGAACCAACCTCACCCAAGTGTCCATATAAAAGGAGTCAAGGTACGCATGGCCATCCAATACAAGATGAAGGCTCTTACAGATGGACACCCATCTTATATGAAATCATTGGATCATTGGAACTAAACCAACAAGCAGAAGGAAAAAAAAGATCATGCCCCAGTCCTCGTGTTTCTCAGTCAATAAAGACGTCTTAGATTCACTCGAGGGGAAATGATAAAGAAAACAAACAAACAAGCAAAGGAAAAGCTTAGCATGCATCAGAGGAACACAAAGTCAATTTTAGTTTCAGTTTATGTTTGTGTTCAAGCAGATTGAAGTCGAATCGGAAGCGTACAACATTCAAAGTCTCGACGGGATAGCAACAGTAGGAAGATGCAGTGGGAACCACTGGTGACCATCGCGAGAGATGAAGTCTCAAGAAGATATCAGAGCGCGAACCAAGTATCAGCAAATGAACACAGTGAGAACCACTGGTGACCGATACAAGGAAGTTCTCAAAAGAGAGAATAAAACATGAGTGAAAAATCAGTAGGCAGACACAGTGAGAACCACTAGTGACTAATGTAAGAAGGAGATCCCGAAAGAGAGAGGTTAAAATGAGAGACAAGTATCAATAGGTAGGAAAAGTGAGAACCATTGGTGATTGATACACGAGAGATCCTCAAAAGTAGCTAGGCATCAACAGGCAGACACAGCGAGAACTACTAGTGACCGATGCACAAACAAAACTTCCAAAAGTGATAGGACAATGCCCCCTAGACCAAGAAGATGCCTTCAAGTGTGAACCAGTTCCAATCCATGAAGAGTCAAGGAAAATCTTGAAGACAATTGAAGGCAAGAGCATGAGCTAGCAAACTAAAGCCGGAAGCAAGCTAAAATAGGAAACAAACTAAAGCAGGAAACTAAGAGCCAAGTGACGCTGAGATGAGATGTAGCTTCAAGAAACAAGAGGCCCCTTTTTACCAGGTTTTCACCATCTTGGCAGAGATTCTACTTTTGCTACCATGACGCTTGTTTACCAGGTTTTCATTAATGGCACATTTTCTTCTTTTTCAAATTTTTTGTACTTTTCTCTTTTTTCTCTTTTTTTGTATTTTTGAATATTTCTTTTTTTTGTATTTTAGAATTTTTCACTTTTTTATATTTTTTCAATTTTTCACTTTTTCACTTTTTTGTATTTTTGAATTTTCTATTTTTTTGTATTTTTGAATTTTTCACTTTTTTGTATTTTATCAATTTTCAATTTTTTTGATTATTATCAAGGTGCTTGTTTACTAGGTTTTCACCAAGATAATAGATACATCAAAGCACCTATTTACCAGGTTTTGGCTAAGATGATTATTTTTTCAGGACATTTTGCAATTTTAAGGATTTTTTGCAATATATCATTTTTTGGATTTTTTTTCAGGACCAATAAATATGTACATGAGCATGCCGAGAATGTCTCAACTATAGAACTTCTTCAAATGAAGAGCATTGATAGGCTCTTTGAGTTGCTCTCCTTCAATGGTGGAGAGTTGATAAGCACCAGACCCAAATGCTACAGTAATGACATACAGACCAAGCCAATTTGGTTTAAATTTCCCTTTCTAGACTCGCTGCTATTGATTTTTGGGGTTCTCTCTCATGATGAGATCACCCACTTGGAATTCTCTTTTTCTGACTTTCTTATTAAAAGCTTTAGACATCCTCTTTTGGTATGCTCTTAGATGATCAAACACCACCTTCTAACGTTCATCAAGTAACTCAAGCTCTTGAAGCCGGGATATTCTATTTTCTTCATCAGTGATGAGGCCCTTTAGAGAGATTCGTAATGTCAGAATCTTGACCTCAATAGGCAATACTGCCTCTGCTCCATAAACCAAGGTGAAGGGAGTGGCCCCCGTTGGTGTTCAGATACTTGTTTTGTAGGCCCACAAAGCCAGATTAATCTGGAGATGCCAATCTCTACCAAATTTATGAGCTATTCGGTGCAAGATCTTCAAAATTGTCTTATTGGAAGCCTCTGCTTCTCCATTACCCTGAGGATAATAGATAGATGACCAATGCTAAATAATTCTAAATTTAGTGCATAAGTCTGTTAGGTTCTTATTTTTGAATTGTCCCCCATTGTCAGTGATAATAGATGAGGGTATACCATATCTGCAAATGATATAGTTCAGTATGAACATAGCAATGGTCTTGTCATCAGCTACAGCTAGAGGCACTGCCTCAACCCACTTGGTAAAGTAATCAGTAGCTGTAATGATAAACTTGTGCCCTCTTGAAGATGAAGGATGTATCTGACCGACCAAGTTGAAGGCCCATTACTGAAATGGCTAGAAACTAATGAGAGGACTAAGCTCACTAGCAGGAGCATGAATCAGATTCCCATGAAATTGGCATTGCTTGCAAGTCTTGGCATATTGAACAGCTTCTTTTTCCATATCCGACCAGTAATAACCAACTCTAATAAGTTTTTGGGCTAACATCAGACCACTAGAATGAGACCCATAGATACCTTCATGTACCTCAGCTAGCGCACATTTGGACTCATCGGGTTCTAAGCACCTAAGGAGAGTACCATCTAGACCCTGTCTATACAAGTCATTTTCTATGAGGACATACTGTGAAGCAGTACGAATTAGGTGACGCTTTTCATTCTGGGTATAGGTGTCTAAAATGATTTGGTCATGAAGGTAGGAAAAGATATGGTGGTAATAGGATGAATCATGTCCAATGACTGAACATATCATCCAGGATTCAGGAATATCATTTTATGGCATTTGTAACATTGAGGCGAGAGAGGCCATAGCATCAACTGCTTTATTGTCTGCCCTTGGAATCTACTGGAAAGAAATGTAAGGTATTAGCTTGTCATCTTTTGTTTGGTAGACATCGTTGACTTGATTGATGATTAACTGAGAATCCCCAAAAACCTTGAGCTCATCTACACTCCATTCAAGGGCTATCTTCATTCCATTAATGAGAGCTTCATATTCATCTATGTTGTTTGTGCAGGGAAACAACATTTTATATGCTTTTGGCAATGAGTATCTTTGAGGTGTAACAAACAAAATGCCTACACCGGATCCTTGCTGAGTGAATGACCCATCAAAGAACATGCTCCAAGATTGATGTGTGAGAAGCATGATGGATTCATCTGGAAATTCAATACTCAAAGGCTGATGATCTTTCAAAGGAGCTTCCGCCAGCTGATCAACAATTTCTTGTCCCTTAATAGCTTTTCTCTCCACATACTCAATGTAAAATTCACTAAGTATCATTACCCATTTCGCTAATCTACCTATGAGGGCAGCCTTTCTCAACAAGTACTTTAGTGGATCAATTTTTGCAATAAGCCTCATGGTATGAGCTAGCATATAATGTCACAACTTCTGAGAAGAAAATACCACTACTAAACAAGCCTTCTCAATGATAGAATAATTCATTTCATAGGAAACCAATGTTTTGTTGATATATTATATGGCTCTTTCTTTGTTGTTCTGATCTTCTTGAGCTAGGAGAGCACCCAAAGATGTGTTTGTTACTGAGATGTACAGTATAAGCAGCTTCCCATGAATAGGAGGCATCAAAATTGGTGGATTAGCAAGATACTATTTTATTTGAGTGAGTCTCTTGTCACATTCCTCATTCCATTCATAAGTCACATTCTTATGCAAAGTTTTAGTAAATGGTTGTGACTTGTCGGCCAACTGTGAAATGAAGTGCCAGATAGATTATATTCTTCCTTGTAATCCTCTCATTTGATTGATATTCTTGGGTGGAGGCATGTCCATCATAGCTTTCACCTTTTTAGGATCCACTTCTATGCCTTTAGCTGAGATGATATAACCCAAGAGTTTCCTAGAAGTAACACCGAAAGCACATTTCTTTGGATTAAGTTTGAGACTAAATTGTTCCATGTGGTCAAGGATGGGACCCAAGTCTGTGAGATGAGTTCTTCACTACATGCTTTTGGCTAAAGTATCATCCACATAATCCTCCATCATTTTATGCATCATATCATGAAAAATAGTAGTAACAACTCTCTGATATGTTGCTCCAGCATTTTTAAGCCCAAAAGGCATGACATTCTAGAAAAAGGTGCCCCAAGCACATGTAAAAGCAATCTTTTCTTGATATTTTGGTGTGATTTTGATTTGATTATAGCTAGAAAAGCCATCCATCAAGGAATACATCTCATATCCTGCTATCATGTCAACTATCATATCAATATTAGGTAGTGGGAAGTCATCTTTCGGACATGCCTTATTGAGATCTCTGAAATTTGTACACACATGAATGGATTTATCATGTTTAGTGACTAGAACAATGTTTGAAATCCATTCTTCATAATCAATAGTTCTTATGAAGCTAGCCTTAAGAAGCTTTTCTAGCTTTTCTTTAACCAAAAGTGCTACGTGTGGATGCATCTTTCACAGCTTCTATTTAACAGGTTTGATACCTAGTGCAATGGACAAATGATGCATGATTAGATTGGGGTCTAATCCAGGCATGTCAGAGTAGGTCCATGCAAAGGTTATTTTCTTTCTCTAAAAGAAGCTCGTGAACTCTTCTTTTTCTTCAGCAAATAATGATTGTGCTAGATGAATAATCTATGGAGCAGCCTCTGTACCCAAATTGATCGGATGTGTCAGCTCAATCAATACTGATGAACTCTCTTGAAAGTGGCTTGGAAGCGTATCATGTATCTCATCCTTGGGTGCCTCAGAGAGGTTTTCACCCTCAAATACGTCTTTTATTTTTACTATTTTTGGCTCTGATACTGCCACAAAGTGGTTTTCACCATCAGAGCATCTATTTTTTCTTCTTTTAATTTTTTGACTAAGATACTTGATATCCACCTCTGTCATGTTGACACTACTTTTGTTGGTAGAGGACATCATAGGTCTAATAGCATGGAGGTAATAGGCTAGATCATAATCATTCTAGAATGTTAGGACTTCATTGGATTCAGAAGGGGAGTTCTAGTTTATCAGATCGAGACGACGGAGTGAAAGGGAAGTAGTGACTAGTTCAACTGTGTTCATGGTATAACCCTCAAAAGTGTTGATGAGCAAGTCAAGACCTAGAGCGATTTCATCCAAAGGAGCATTTGAATCCCTATAAGACCTTATGTCAAAAGTAGAGGACACGTTAACATTAGTGGTGTCTAATTCATGCGGCCTAGCGCTAGACCCTTCACCTACTTCGAGGAGTCTTTCATACACGTGAACAGTATCTATGTCTACATCATAAGTAGCATCAGACAAAGAGTCAAACTCATATTCATGTGAGTCAGTACTTGATGTGGGAATTTCATTAGCAACATCATCAGACTCATTATTATCCCTTGTGGCATTAACAGCTTGCCGAAGTTGTTCTTGTTCAAAGTACTTTTGAAAATGTGGTGGCCTATATCATTCACCTTGAAAATTAGGATCATCATTTAGTGTTGCTTTCCATTCCTCATATGTGAATTGATACACTAAAGAAGTTTTATCAGAATCATTATCAGTATTAGTATCTGTCTCTACCATATGAACATGTATGATAGGCTCATTAGGTTCGGAAAAGAGTGCCGCAAGATTCAGAGGAATAGGATATAGAAATGTATCTTCATCAAAGCTGTCCTCTAGATTCACTTCTGGAGTGGCATCTTCAATTTCTTGTTCAGGTTCAGGTTCAAGCTCAAGAGCTGACACAAATTTCTTGGTCCCCAAATGAAAGGGAGTCTTTTTAAAGCCTAAGCCACTAGTATCTTTTGTGCGGTGGCTTGTAGCTTCAATAGGTTTTAGTAAGCCATTATCATTTTTCCCTATAGGACCACTCCCCTTATAACTGAAGCACTTCATGATCTTGAAGGCTTCACTGTATGGTTCTTGCTCTAAATCTAGAGGTGGAGTGGTTGTTTCAACTATTTCTTTTCCTTTATAGATCCATGCTCTGATAGCTCTCTCTTCATCCTCATCTTCCAAAGGCGTAGAGGCCCTTACAAAAGTGCCATCATAAACTATTTGAGGAGGAGCATTAGAAATTTTTTTATCCTCATAAGGTCTCCCATAACAATGTGGAGACAGAGGTAGAGCAGTCAGTGATAGCACAAGTTCCATTTGGTATTCTCCCATGCCTGTATCCTTAAGTCTCAAAGTTTTTTCCATTTCTTTCAGCTTAGCATCATAAAACTCAGTGGATTCTCTATTTGCTGGAACAAAGCTATCTGCGGTTTGTGCAAGAGTGTTGCAAGAGAAATTGGTATTTGTAGGTATAGTGACTTCCACCCCATGGAATGGGAACTTAATGCACTGATGATACATGGACGGAATAGCCTACATCTCATGAATCCAAGGCCTACCCAACAAGATATTGTAGGCAAGAGGAATATTAAGCACTTGGAAAGTAACATCTCTCTCAACAGGCCCTACCTGGATAGGTAGCACAACTAAGCCTTGGGACTTGTGTTCTTCCTCATCATAAGCTTTGATGGTAATCTTTGCACTGATGATACATGGATGGAATAGCCTACATCTCATGAATCCAAGGCCTACCCAACAAGATATTGTAGGCAAGAGGAATATCAAGCACTTGGAAAGTAACATCTCTCTCAACAGGCCCTACGTGGATAGGTAGCACAACTAAGCCTTGGGACTTGTGTTCTTCCTCATCATAAGCTTTGATGGTAATCTTTTTGCGAGGGTCTATACAATTCTCATCATAACCTAGCTAAGTGAGTAGTTTAGCAGAACTGATATTAAGACCAACACCGTTGTCTATGAGCACTCAGCGGACATGCTTAGGACCTATCATGACCTCTATATGCAAGGGAGCATTATGTAGGTGACTCAAACAGTGATCATCTTCTTCAGAGAAGGATAGATAGTGAGGCGAAGTCAAATGACCCACCATAGATTGGAACCAGTTGAGATCGAGATCTTTGGGAACATTTTCCTTAGCAAGGGCCTTATCCAAAATCTGTCTATGAGTAGGCGAGATCTTCAACAACTCAAAATGGTAATCTAAGCATTGGTTCACTAGAGTTGATCTAAGATGCTATAACTAGCCGAGCTAGCTGTAGGAATAGATTTTGTGTTCTTGTTGGCAGGGCCAATAGTAGTCTTATCCACAATTTGCTTTGGAGTGGACGGGAGTATCAGGTCTCTTATCTATTGTTTGTTTTGGAGTGGACGTAGAAGTATCGAGACCTTTCAAAACAACTCTTCCTCATGATCGAGTGACAACATTAGCATAGTCTTGAGATTGTTCAAATTCAGATGAACGAGATGCAGAACTACGCAAGATAAAAGGAGTCTTAGATTTGGGAGCATCGTCACTCCCTTTAGAAGTGATCACGTCACAATACTCTATCTCGATAGGTTTGATCATACCAATAACATTATCATTATTAGTGTATGTGTAATTGACTTTAGCATTAGTATTCTTGGCATTTGAAGACTCACTCTTCTCATGAGGAGGGAAAGGATCCTTAAAAGCTTGATGATCTAAATTCTTATTATGGTTCTCCACAAGGATGTCACCATTGTCAATGAGATCTTGAACTTTATGCTTCAATTGGAGACAAGTAGAAGTCTTATGACCAATGTTCTGGTGATAGTCACAGTAAGCATTATCATTCCACCAATGAGGTCGTGGTTGTGGGTCATAAGTACACTTTTCCAAGGGGTAAGAACCTTTTTCTCTATAAGATTTTTATAGACCACATCAAGAGGCTCTCCCAAAGAGGTGAAATCACACTTGGGTCAAGAGGCCTAAGGTTTGTTCCTAGAAAATCTTGAAGTTTGTTGACTATATGT
The DNA here is from genome assembly GCA_027943335.1 of Chamaecyparis obtusa. Taxonomy (NCBI): domain Eukaryota; kingdom Viridiplantae; phylum Streptophyta; class Pinopsida; order Cupressales; family Cupressaceae; genus Chamaecyparis; species Chamaecyparis obtusa. The sequence goes on from BSBK01005450.1 coordinate 988,661, forward strand.
TGTGGTCTTTTCGACAGCCTTAGCCGCTTGTATACTAGAAGTAAGATTAAAATTAGGCTTTAAAGGCTTTGTAGTAACATAATCCACCACTCCATCATTTACTACATCTCTGTTCTTATTGGTAGTCTTTCCTTTATCCTTGTTTGTGGAGAATCCTTGTTTATTGTCCTTATTCAAAGTTAATTCTCCCTTCTTGATCATAAAGGCCTCTATTCGCACTTCTTGTTTGATCATACTATCAAAAGTAAGAGGACCTTGCAATTGCACTTGGTATCCAAAGTCTAGGACAAGATTGTCTAAGAAAATGTCGAGTCTCTTAGACTCTGGTAGCTTATGAGGACACTTCATACATAATTGTCTCCACCTTTGGAGAAATGTTAGGAACATTCTCCTTGTCATTGTTTTAAGTTGAAAAGATCTTAGATGTTGACCAAATGTTGAATATTATGCGAGTAGTGTTGGAGAAAAATATTAGCCATTTTGTCAAAAGTTTTAATGCCAATGGGAAATCTAGAGAACCATTCCATGGCTGGTCCACCCAAACTATGAGGAAACAAGCGCATAAGATAAGTTTGATTGTGCATAAATTCCATAGACAATGCACCAAACTCCCTTGAGTGATCTTGGGGATCGGTTGTACCCAAGTATTTGTCATATTTAGGGAGTTCTACACCTCTGGGAAAAGGTGGCATATGAATATTTCTGTCAAAAGGGAAAGGACAAATACTTTCCATCATAAATTAGTGAGCGGGTTTGTCTTTATTCCTCGCAAGTTGACTAATCTGATCTTGCATTTCTCGAACCATCTTTTGTAACTTTGCGGTCTTAGTTTCTTCTTCCTTAGCTACAAGTGTTTCAACTTGATAGTCTCGGGGTAACTTGGCCCCTTGTTTAGCTAGCTCAAGGAAGTACTTTTCTTTCTCCTTTAGGAGAAGGATCTCCATCATTTTAATAAGACCCTTATTAGCTTTGGTAGCATCTATATCCTGTTGAGTTATCACTTCATTTTCATTCCCAAGAATCTCATAAATACTCAGGATTGGATCTTGTTGCTGATCATCTTGGTTTTGATCAAATAGAGGGGGATGATAGAAATAGGTGGGTTGTTGATCACCTTGAGGTTTACTTCGAGATTGATCATCATTGTGGGACTAATTTTGGTCATGTTGAGATTGACCATGAGGTTTCTCATTTCGAGGTTGAGCATGACATGGGTCATTAGAGGATTGACCATGATATTGATTATTTTGACATTGATCAAAGGTTTGACTATACTTGCCTGATTGGAAATCAAACGGATCTCCCATCTTGTTGTAGGCTTGTGCAGTACATGAATTCTCAGTGAAATGATATGTCCAGTGCTGATAGGGCGCAGCCATGGTAACCTTTGGTGAATGAATAGGATCAAAAGATTTAACAAATTCAGGCGAGAAGATATTGTCAACAGTATCACTAGGTTCAATGATAGAACTGTTCTCAGTAGGATCAATAGGTATGATAATAGGATTAGTCTGAGGAAGAGGTCTTCCAAAGTTGTGAAACAATGCGTTCTCTTGGAAGAATGATTTGTCTTGATCTTAAAATGAAAAACTAGGTTGCGCTTCAAACAATGGGTTAAAACACTCTTGAAACACCAGAGGTGATGGTTGAGATGGACTATCTTTCGAAGTATTTAATGAGGAAATTGAGGATATCTCACAAAGTTCAGATTTCACAATAGATTCAGGAGGATTTATTTCTTGATTAGGAGGTTCGCTTCTACCTTGATTAGGATTCTGAATGGGATAAGTGTTGCCACTTCTAGTCGTGACAGTCATAAATGAAGATGAAATGAGAGAGGAATCAGGATAATGCTAGACTCAGTCTCTACGAAAAATTCAAAGAAGATTAAGGCTATAACAACCAAGATGCAAGATGGACCTGGTATGAATCATCAAAAAAGGTGGCTAAAACAATCGAGATAAGACTATCGCAACATGAGATACAAAAGGCATAAAGAGATAAGGTAAACTAATGAGAGATGACATGAGTCAAAGTAAAGATCGATCGATTCCTAACTCAAAAAAACTAGTTTCTGACAATGAATGATAGGAAAGTAGAAAAATAGACCTCAGGCAAAAAGCAGATCAGATAAAAAGTCAAACAGTCAATGGCAAACAAGTCTTTGTTTTTGAAAATTGGCCTACAATCTCACACGAGAGAGTACCAAGCCACGTGAGAGAACACCAACCTTCATGCAAGAGAACAAAGTCTTGTGTGAGAAAGTGCTCTGAAGAGTGAAACTTCATGCAGGAAAAGTGCAAAATCTAACAATCTGACATAGTTTTCAAGGTTAAAGTTGAATTTTGAGGTACAACCTGAATTGATGTCTGACAGAAAATCTAGTTTCCTAGCAGGTTTGAAGAATAGTTTAATCAACAATCTTGTTTTGGGATTTCAAGCATTCGTTTAAAGACACAAAGGTTCAAATCAAGCAGTTGTGATACAAGAAGTAGTTGTTAACAGACCTATCAAGGACAAAGCAACTTGATAGCATTAGAGGAGTCTTTGTTTGATAATGATTGGACAATGTTTAAGACTCGATAACAAACACATAGCTTAGTCCTACAAAAAAATGGTGAGAAGACAAAACCTTTGCCCCATTGCTTATGCACATACGTGCACCTCACATAGCCGTGTCACCCCCTAGAGCGCGCCCATGTTTTTGATGTTCCCAAGGACTCAATAGTGTATGTTCAAAGGTTACCCTTGTAGCAGGGGCCAATGTCGCAACCACCTTCAAGTGTCCAGGTGTATGCCTATGATGGGAATCTATGGGAGAGATTCTTCCCTCTCCCTGGGCAAAGATTATGACTCCTTTCGGAGGTGAACCAAGTAGGCCACTAGCTAAGGAAAGTTTTTAATAGGATTTCATTCACACTAACCTTCAGTGCCCCTAATATAGGGTTGAGGCCTCACAGCCACACCAACACCCGAAAGTCATACACCCTCACAAGCAGGGCTAGGAGTGGCGCCGCTTAGTATAACAGATAGAGCCTTCTCAAGATGATAGTCAAAGTCTTGAGAAGGAAGCTAACATGGTTTTGGAGTCTTTAGACTCAACAAAATGTTCTTTATTAGAGTGAGGTAGAATCATCGGTGAAAGGTGCGTACTCACTTGGGTCATTCCCAGAGGTTCAACTTCTGGTAGGCCCTCTAAAGGTGACACAACTTGGTTTATAGATCTGAGGGTTTGATTTTCTGTTTCTCTCAAAGAGAGAAGAGCATACTTCTCTACCTCATCACTTCACCCAAACACATCAAGAAGATTCATCACCGAGTTAGCTTCACTCCACCACATCTACAAGCTTTTGGGTTTCTGTTTCTCTCAAAGAGAGAAGAGCATAATCCCCTAGTGAATAGAAGTGTAAAGATTCACTACCTTTCTCTACTTCCCCAAGAATTTGTCATATCAGTAAGATCATTAGGATTTTGGGTTCATTCATGGTCATCACCTCCATGTAATGAAGAGCCAAATTCCCTACTCACTATCAAAATCCTCAAGAAATTTTAACGGAGCTCTATTTAGACTATGTGAATGAAAGCAAGAAACAAACACAACATTTTAGCAAGTCTTTGACTATCGTCCTGCAATCAAACTATTAGCATGTCTTATGTTCTTGGTCAAAAATCCTACAGAAAATTGTTACACTGTGAAAATAACAGAGAAATAATAAACAATAGCAAACAGGAAACTGTCAGAAATTTGAAACAAGAAAGACAGAAACTGAAAATTTTAAACCACTATATCCAAATCTCGTGCAAGGAAGTACTCCACAGTGCATGAGAAAGTATAGGGAGCCACGTGAGGATGCATCAGCTCATGTGAGAGAGTGCTACAGGGAGTGAAACTTCACGCGACACGCTCTGGATTCTCGCACAAGAATCCGTACACAGACAGTACGGATGCACAACATAGCTTAAATTTCTTGTCAGAAAAAAATGAGAATGAGGCCAGAAATTGATCTTTCTGCCCCACAGTGGGTGCCAAAATGCATATAGTCAAATGTGGACCTCAAATCCAACTACACACACAACATGGTCATTACTCACATGATCAAATTACAAGAGAGAGTATGAATTACTCAATCTGAAATCCATTGTGAAGCAATCTATTGCCTCCTATGTAGACGGGGTGTTTAATTATTCTCAGATTGGAGAGCCAACAACCATAAGACCGATTCTATAATGGAGGATTTTCAAAAGCTATGATGATAAGAAAAAACTAAAATTAAGCTAGAATGAGTGCAATTTAATCCAAGATGCTTTGAAAGAAATATGATATTAATCTAGATAGCTTGGAAAGAAAATATGAAGTGCAGATTATTCTAAAGTACTTGAAAGAAATATGAGATTAGAATAAGCTATGAACAAATAAGCCAAACTAAGTATATGAATATGCAATATTAAACTAAATGAAAATTATAATAAAATGCAATTAAAAGTTTTGAAATTGAGACACAAAAATACTATAGTTCAATTACTCTCAAAAATTGCCCCTTTGAATGAAGAAATGAGGCTCATTAAATAGACAAGCCCAGGAAGGGAATGAAGGGGTTCTTGATTTGAAACTCTTGACCCTTCATTCCCATCTAAGACAAAAATGCATAAATTACTTAATTAAAATATTTGGAAATTGCCACACAGGGTGACCTTTCGAATATTATGAATTATTAATTCAAAAATGAGTGTCCATTCAAATAACAAGTAATTATTAATTCCTTTTCATGTATATTAGCCAAATGGGGTGGGTTTAATTTAATTCCAAGTACTTAGGACTTTAGGATTAGATTAATTTATCATAGGGGTAATTTAGCTAATAAAAGTTGAAGACTTTAGGAATTAATTTTAATATTTGATTAATGCAATTTAGGGTCTTTGCAATTGACATCAAGTCGAATTAAGTCAGGTAGGAGAGAGAAAATTGCCTAGGAAACTAGGACTTTGGAGATGTAAAATTGACAAAAATGCACCAAAATTGATTAAATTTATTAGGTGCCAATTTTAGGGTATTACACCAATGAGAGAAGGCCAATTACAAACTAATCCAAATAGTTAATAACTAACTATTACTGGTTACATGGAGGTTATAAACCGGTTGGAGAGGCTTATTAGAGTAGATTAGTTTCTTGTGTTCTAGGTGTATAGGGGAAGTATCTTAAGGAGAATTGTTCACAGTCAAGAATAGGATAGGGAATATTGAAAATTTGTGAAATTTTTGGCAGAAGTATTGTTAGCAAATACGAACCATTAGGAGGGTATTTGTTTTGGATAGTATTATGTTTCTTGAAAGTTTTTGTGACGCTTCTAAACTTTAAAGACAATTTACAGCTTAATGATAATATTGATTAGTGTTTTGTTTTATGATGTAAAATATTTTCAATATAATCATGGAATGTTGTTGATCATTCATGGTCTTGAAGAAACTTTTATTCTATTTGATGTATCCTGAATTCATTGAGTTCTAGTACAGGTGAATTGGCCATATTGAATAATTTCTAGAGTTAAATTTTTGTTTACCTATGTAAGCTTCACATTCATTCTTTGCTTGTTTTGATTCTCAAGTCTTGATGTTGTTTCTCAATGTGATATAGACTAACCACAAGATGGTTCAGTTGGTCCTCTCTTTTTATTTAATCATTTGTGTTCTTCATGGTGTAAGTGTCAATATGTTATAATCCAACTAGCATGTCATACCCTCACTTCTGACAAACCTCATAACATGTGCAAATCACAGCCAAAGACTTGGGTGATCAACATACACAAACAATGATTACCTTTAGGAAACAATGATCATTAATATTCATTAATGGTAGGTGATGATTCTTTGGTAATAAAGGCATTGACAACATTCATCATCTTAACCAAGTCATGGGTGGTGATCCTTGAAATAGCACAATTAGTAAAAGGAAATAACAACATAACTAATAATCATTACCTTTATTAATAAGTATAAAGCAGTGCTTACAGATTAAATAAAAAGCCACATCTCTTAGAAAAGAGATCTCTGTTCAAAGGGATGCATCACTTCATTTGGATATAGAGGCATAGAAGGAAAGACATTTTATTTGGAGTGAGGAAGAAGGAAAATTGGAAAACAAAATATGGAATAATCAGGTTGGAATTGGAGAAGAATTCAAAAATAAACTTGAATTAGAAAAAAGCTAAGTTATCTGGTTCTTTGTTTGAGGCTGGGTTCCGATTCTACTTTGGTTCTCCTTTGGGTTCGACTTGGGTTCCTTTGGTAGGAACTTGGGTCAGTGGGAGATGGAGAAACCAATCTCAGAATACCACTTGAAGCTTTGCAATGTTGAGAGTGGGATAAAGGCTACACTTGAGACCCTATATAAGGAACAACCTTATTGAGCTTCACTTTGTTTCAAGAATAGTTTTATATTCTGTACTAAACACGGCCAACCACATGAAGGTGGAAGCTCATTTGGCCCCGCCCCCCCTAATATCACTCTAAATTCCCCGTTAACATCTAACATTCATTCATTATTTCATCCATTAATAAAATGTAGCATTCATTAATTATCACATGATAACATTCATTAGCATTCATTAACACATTAATAAAATGTAATATTCATTAATTATCACACGATAACATTCATTAATACATTATAAAATTTATGAACATTCAATAGCACATAATTAAATTCATTGGCATATAAAAATTAGTCATTATCAATTAAGGTGCATAGATGACAATCATTTCTTTTTTTTCTTTTGATTTCTCATTTTTAAGAAGTAATCGCTAAGAGGAGCATCGATATCATCATGATCATCTCCCCCCTCATTAGATCTCAATGCACACCTAGTTCTCTGTTGATGCGAAGGGGGGTCATTTGTAATAACATATAAAAGGGTTAAATTAAAAAAAATTTATTATAATTAAAAACATTAAAAACATTTTAAAGTATTTCAGTACTTTAAAGGCCATAATCGTATAGCTCTTTACCTGATCTAGTCACATCATCAACATCGAGATCATTTTGTCTGGTCTCGGCCTCAACCTCAACCTGCTCATTAACAACACCCCCTACACTCTCTACAGCTACAATACAAATTGTTACATTAATCCAAACACCAATTGCAATTAAATTTGTATTACTAAAGCAATCAATTTAAGATGTTTACTTGTATTAATAGTTACATATAAAAAATTGAATAGAAAATGTATACCTCCATCACTCTAATGCACATCCTCAATGTCATCATCACGCACAGGTTGTGTACAGCCAGAATTGACAGGTTGCATTTCAATTTCATACGCATTTATGTTATCATTATTTTCTTAATTAAAACAAATTTACTCACTTTATGTTGGAACTTAACATCAAATAAAGTAATTCGTAAATAATTAAATTTGAAAGATCATCTATTTAGCTTACTTACCACGATGGATCCATCAGTAGAACCTTGTGCACTTCTTATTCTTTCTACCACGGCTTTATAGCCTTGTTGGAAGCCAATTCTCTTGTCCTCTTCTGTGAGACTTATATTGAACTCTGCACCCTACATTTTTTCTTGGTATCGTCAAATTTTATTTCATTTTTCATCAAAACAAAAAAGATTGCAAATTATAAATACATATTATAAAGATCAAATTATTATTTTTAGTGTTAAAAGCCATATACAGATTGTATTTTTCCTCATTTAATTCTAACAATAGTAACACTTACAACTCGTGCAACAAGTTTGGAATAGCCACCAAAGCCTAGCTTGTGTTGCTCATGCTTTTGTAGTCTTGCCTTTCTTGCCTTTGATGTGTCACACAATCTATGAAGAGATTGAAATATGTTTGTTCATATAAATATGAAGATTATTTAGTACACAATTAAATTCTTAACAGTATCTCATACCTTATTCTGTTGTCTGGTGGCGTATTGCCTTTTTTTATTTCATTTTTCTCGTTCACATCCAAAATAAGTTTTTGCCACTCTAAATCAGGAATGCAAGGGGGGCATTGGTACTTCGGGTTTTTGGATAATGTACACCTATACTGGTCCCTAATATACCTCAAACATAACCTATCTTTCTGAAGGATCTTACCCTTCTCAAATGCACAAGGTCCAAATAAGTTTGTCATACTCTATACGTCAGCATCCTTTAACTTTATATCTTGGGTTTTCCACCGTTTAAGAAAAAAAATAGTGTTAGATTCAAAAATGAAGTGAAATTACCTTTAATATAATTTAAGAAATGGATGTAATGATAACTATCCTAGAAATGATATGAAATCAAAATAGTGGATTGGGGTTTTAGTTTGGATATGATGTTCCACCCTGTACAGATGGTGGGCCTGAATATCGAAAAACACTCATCACTAAGTTTATCATAAAAAACATCATTCCCTATAAAATAATCATGGGATCATTAGTCGAAGGATATAATAGTATAAAATAAGAATACAATAGATGTAAGCTTCTCATATTAAATGCAAGGTGTAATTAACATATGATAATATAGTAAAAGAAAGGTCCAATCTTTAAAGTACCTGGAAGTTTTGCTATTTTCAAGGGAACTCCTTCTTCGCTCACAAGAAATATGCAATCCTTCACCGTTCCCATATTAGGAATACGAGTACATCTGGGAAATTCACCATCAAGTGATGCATCTCTTGTTGCATAAATTGAATCCATTACGAAATGCCCCTAAGAAAGAATACTTCAAGGAAAATAAACATATATATAATGATAGAGAAAATAAAATCTGTGTACGAGTAGCTGGTGTCATGGCATCTATGGCCATGTTATACATTTCTGACATTGCATGATGTAGTACATCAGAGCCTGCCATCGTATGAGGCGGCGATAGTAAATGATCATTGACACATCCTGAAGAATAAGATTGTTATAGCATAATAAAAGGAGTGATTAGCATGGACAATATTGTTAGAGAGTAAAAAAAATAGTCCAACATGTGATCTACCTAAACTAGTTGTAGTACCCTCATCATGGCCGTGAGGATCAAAATTACGCAAAAATAGTTGTAAAAGCAACACATCCGCTTATTTTTTAATGACATAAAAGACTAGTATAACATAAAAACTATTATTGAACTTTTGTTATAATTCAAAATTACATTAATACTTACTCTATAATTTTGAGATAGGTGCATCAATTTAGTTGCCCTCTTTTGTGACTCAGGAGTCAGAGGGAATATAGATGCCAATTCAGCCACTCTTTTTCCAATTTTGTGGAGGCATTTTTTTATTGCAGAGGTCAGGTCATCACAACTAGTGAAATCAACAGCTAGGTCCTTGTCAAAGGACCCCTCTTCAGGGACTATGGGTTCCTTTCCCTTTCTTTGCTGACCACCTATCTCTGACAACAATATTACTAACACTATTAGAATTAATCTGAAATAGTGATGAAAAGAATATAATAAAAAACATTATTTAACATTTTGATTCTATCTAATTTGTAGTACAATAACAAAGAGGTTTACCTATTAGGAAGAAGTGCATGCAGAATCATCGTTGTCCCTATAATACCCCAAAAATGGGCTATAGGTTCATTAACCTCCTATATCGACACATCGAACGAAATCGACATCGAAGTCCTAACCAAAGGCACATCTAAACATCATCGAATCCTAATTGATTATCATAAATTCTGCATCGGGGAATATTCCTAGAAATATTCCTAATTATCCTAATTATCTTTGATTTAATGATTATTTGGCGATAAATCCTATTTATCCTAAAGTTTGATTAATTGAATATTTTCAATATTTAATTAATTAGATTTAATTCTCCCACTTAATTATTTAATTAAATTTAATTATATTTATTCCTAAATTGTATTATTTAATTTTGACAATAAATCCAAAAACCTATGAATAATTGATTAAATTCTTATTTAATTAATTAAAGCAAGTTGTCAATTTTTAATAATATTGTTTTTGAATAAAAGTTTGAAAAATGATTGATTAACCCATAAATCAATTGTTTTATTTTTCAAAATCAGTTAAGTTGGAAATAAATCACTTTATTTATTAAAATAATTCATAATAAAACATGCACATTTAAGAAAAGTAGACAACTATCAATTATCAATTAAAGCTAAACTCTATTTTGAGTTGAACTCTGCTTTTGCATATTTTTGTGAGTTAATTATCCTTTATTTAAAAATAACTCAAAAATCAACTTGAGTTATTTGAGTGATTTATGGCTTTCTTTCATGCACCTCCAAAGCCCTAGATTTCTATAAATTAAGGCTTCAGCTCTTCATTTTCAATCCATCCATCCACGAATTGCACACTCACGCTGTTGAATTGGAGACTGAAGAATCGATCTTGAGAATTTGAGTTGTTGTGAGATTTTCATTTGTTATTGCATAGTTTTCATATCATTTCTTAGCTTAGTTTGCATATCAGTTTTCCATATCATTGTTAGCATATATTCATATCAAGTTTTTATCATCTTATTTTCATCTAAAAACCAAAAAAAAATAGATTAATTGCATTCATTCCATATCTAGATTTTGCATTCAAATCCTTCGTTTAGGTGTCATCAAGGTCACTGATCTCAGTATAATCTGAGAATACATACTCGCATCTACTAGAAGGCAGTAAATTGCCTGGTTAGTTTAGTTTCAATTATTGCATGATTTCGATTTCAACTAACCTCTAATGTTTTATTGAAGTGTTGTGTCTACAGAACAGGTACAAAAATCACACACAGATTTTTGGCACCCACCGTGGGGCCCTGAAATGGGTTTCCCTTCAAATTTTATCAATTTCTATCATTTCTTATCTTTTCTATTCCCAGCTATGATTTTATTCTTTGTCTGTACAAATTTCATATGAGTTTTGTCAGAAACTCATACCAGGAAATACCCACTATCATACGACAGTTGATTTGATCGAGGATCGCATAAGCAGAAACCCACTGTCATTTTGAAGCTCTATTATCATTTGATCTGATACCTAGTGTTGTACAAGTTTTTGGATTATCGTTTGGAAGGTAACCCACTATCGTATGAGTTTCAGTGCCAGGGTTTAGTTGTCGTTTCACTTTTTCAGGCAGTTTGTTAGATTTGGTTTTCAGATTTTGACTAACAGCTAACCCTAACAATTGAATTGGAAAAAGTGCAAGAATTGCTAAAAGTAGGTAAGAATCTACTAAGCACGTTGTGAGGAATTCAGGTAACCTTCTTAGTTGATAACATTTTGATTTGGATTAAAATGAACATCTTGCGTGTCTAGCTTGAGTGCCTTTCTTTTCCATATCACACATTTCATTTGGGCTCTAAAAATGAACATAGATTTTCTTTTAGTTTCTTTGTTACAAATAGTAAATAGTCCCTGTGAACACTATTCATGGCTCTTGAGAGAGTGAGTTTCCAGCAAAACTCTTCTCAATGAAGGAACCCTTGTAGGTAGGGAGGATACTAAGGGAGTCTCATGTTCCACTAGATCCGTGTGTCTTCAACTTTTGATCGAGGCATTCTCTCTCCGGAGAGGTTGATAGATCATAAGGGGTTGACGTCATAGATCTTTGTGAGATAATCTTGGTCTTAGCATGTTGGATTAATCCGTCTGCTTTGTTTGGGTTAAAAGTGAAAAGGCTAGGAGATTATGCTCTACTTCCTTTTTGGATAGTACCAGAAACCCAAATCCTTGAATCTAGAACTAGTCTCCATGTGGTATATCTTGTGAGTCACCTTTAGAGAGGGTTAACCATAGTGGACATTCCCTTAATTAGGTCAACCACGTTGATGGAACCTCAAGCGGTAATAGCCATTTTCGCCGTGGTAGTGACAACCGCTATATAAATGTCTTGTTGGAAGAAATCTCCACAGGTGTGGTCTCTTGTTGGGCTATCAGATCTCCCTAGCAGATCCTAAAGATTAAGTTCTCAGACTGTGTCAAAACCCCAGTGTGCCTGGATTAGAGTTCATCCTCTTGGATCATAAAAGTTGCAGAGTCAAACCATTACTAAAAACCCTAGTGAGGCCAAATTTTCATTTTCTAGGAATATGTGCATTAATGCAAAACTTTTTGGAACATACACAATTAGCACTTCTAAGGGTTAGCACAAATAAGTCACTTGATTTTTCATGCACAAGGTTGCTTTTTCCCTTGTTCATTATTTTCAAACATGCTTGAAATCACTTGCTTGTTATTTTGTGTGCTTTCTTATCTATCTGGTTACTGAAAATGAACAAATCTATTACAATCCTCAAATCTGGATATTGAAATTTTCAAACAATCTGAAACTGAAAACCCAAAATTTGCAAAAATTAAAGTAAAACACCTTCTGGAGTCAACAGTCATTTTGTAAAGTCAGAAAGTCGTATGACTTTTGGGATATTGTCATTTCAGAACCCCCAGATTGTCATATGGTATCAGGTATATTGTCATACAAGTTTTGCTACAATCATTTTTAAAAATCAATTTCCCTGTCATCAACTATCGTACGAGCTTTTCAATTGTCATTTCATGCTATACCCACTGTCATACGAGCCTGCAGAGAGTCATTTGAGAAATTTTAAAAAGTTGTCAGAACATTGTCAGAACTATCAAAGACCTAGCTCTTCCAGCCTATTTCCAAAATCTGTCAAACAAATCACTGTGTCAGGAATAGAGCAGCAAATACTAAGAATCCAATCATTTTCCTAAAGTGGCCTTTTGAATCCAATTTAGCCTTCTGTTTAATCAATTTGAGTCTTTATCATCTTGTGTCAAAACCTTGTCATGACTATCAATCTTCAATCAATCATCAAAATGACTAAGTGTTGTGAACTCGTGTCTGCTATCTTTTGGGAATCTACCCATACATCCAGGGCATAGTATCCCTCATCTAAGTCAAATCTATGCTTCAATCAATCAAACCTTGACAAGGTTGCGTCATCTGATCATCTTGATTCAATTCATTCTTCAGTTGTCTTCATCTTATTCTTTTGCTTTACCCAAGGTTAATGGTGGAAACTAGAGCTTCCTCTCACAAGAAATCTAGGGAAATATCTCATACTTTACCTTTGACTCACATAGGTCCAACTTTTGAGCAACTCTTCAATTCTGGTCTTTATGAAGACAATGGTGCTAGAAACCTTTGATTAAAAATTGGTTACATTCCTCCTTCATCAACTCACGAAGGTACCCAAAAAACTCCACATCAATCTATCCCAGGTAGAACTCCTACCATGTCTCAAGCAGGGACAAAATTGGGCTCTCAAAGAGCTCACTCTCAACATGGTGCAGATCAGGAACCCACACTTGAAGAAATTGCTCAATATCAAAATGATAATAACTTCAAATGAATGATGAAGCATTTCTTGAAAGAAGACAGAGAGGCATACTTTTTGCAATTAGCTCATCAAGGGGCTAAACTTCCTCCCAACTTTAATGTTGAAGATATCATTACACATGAGGAAGAAACTCCACTCACAGCTATGATGAAATAGATGCATGCCATGCAAGTCAAGCTTAATAACCTTGAGAAAGAAAAGGAACCCAAGGAGTTCTCCATGGAGGCCCTATGTCCTTTTCCATTTGACAAAGACTTGTACATGCCACCATTCCCAAAAAGAGTGGAGATGCCTAAGTATGATAAGTATGATGGACACTCAGATCCCCAAGATCATGTCAGAGAATTTTGTACACAATCTATGGAGTTCATGCACGAACCAACCTATCTGATGCGTCTCTTCCCTCGATCTCTAGGGGGAGCAGCCATTCATTGGTTCTCTAGATTGCCTTCTACTATCAAAAATTTTGAGGAGTTGATCAAATTGTTCTATCAGTAATACTCCTACAATATTCAACATCTAGTCACCATGATTGATATCTGCAATCTCAAACAATATCCAAGGGAACCATTCTTGACATTTCTCAAAAGATGGAGGAAGAAATTCTCTCTATAAGCTAGGCCTATTCCAGAAACTGAAAAATTGGAAATCTTCATCAATAATCTTGTTCCAGAGATCAACTATCCTTTACAAATGCAAGATCATACATCTTTTGATAAAATGGTTGACAATGCAATCAAGATTGAAAAAGTACTTGTGAAAAAAGGAGAAATCACACTTCAAAAAGACAAGTATGAATCAGGATCCAATTCTAAAGACAAGACTAAAAACTAGAACAAGAATAAAGGAATTGTCACAGATGGTGTTGTTGATACTATCTGTGCCCCATCAAAGGCTCCAGCTTTCAATCTAACTATTGGTACCCAAGCCATAAAAGCTTCAAAACAAAAGGTGCCAGAATCATCTCAAAAGAAGCCAGAGTATAGAAAGTGGTCCGCTGATAATAAATGAACATTCACTCCTCTTGGAGAATCTTTAGAATCAGCTATGAGAACTTTACTGGCCAATAACATCATCTCTTTGCCTGAGATCTGACCACCTGATTCTGAGCCTAAACCAAAATGGTGGAGAGAGAATAAATTTTGTGATTTCCATCGGGGTAAAGGTCACAAAACTAATAATTTCTTACGCTTGAAACATACTATTCAAGATCTGATTGATAAGGGGGATATCACCATTGAAAATCATAAGAACAATAATGATCATACAACATTCATAGAACCATTTCTGAAACATGGTCAAGAAGTCTCATCTTCTCAACCTAATATGGGGGCGAAGGTCAATTATGCTTACCCTAGAAATAATGTTGTTATCAATGTGGTTGAACCTTGTCTCTTTGAACATTGCAATGTCATCACAATTGTACAAAGAGATAGAGATCATTCTTTAGCTAACACAATTACTTGATCACAAGCTCAGGCACATCTGAATGGACAAATCCCAAATTCATCAAAATTCCCTAAGATGCCCTTCAATCTTTCTTCTGCTTCCAAACATAAGGTTGTTTCTAAATCTTCCAATCCTAAAGATACGAGGCCAACATCTTATAGCATTGTTCAAAAACTCCAACACACTAATGCAAAAATCTCCATGTTTGAGTTGCTTCAAATATCTCCAGCTCATAAAGCCATTCTAGATAAAGCTTTGCTCAGATCCAATGTTCCTGATGGCCTTGATTTAGATAGGTTCCAGACTATGGTTGGACATCTTACGTCTCCATAGTATATATCCTTTTTAGAGGAAGATGACAACTCCTTGAGTCACCCACATAACCAGCCCTTGCATATAGAAGTCTTGATCTAGAACCATAGAGTCAAACGTGTGTTGATAGATGAAGGCGCTAGCCTAAACATTTGTTCTTACAGCTTGATCACACAATTGGGATTTTCAGAATTGGCTATTGATCCTAGAAAGAAAATAATTATCAAAGCCTATGATGAATAAGAAAGATCTTCTAAAGGCACCATTGTCTTACCTATCAGGATAGGTCTAGTTATCAGAGATACTATATGTCAAGTTCTTGATCTACCTTTGGCTTACAACATTCTTCTAGGGAGACCATGGATACATGAGATGAAAGCTATTCCTTCTACATTTCACCAATGCTTGAAATTTCCTTATGAAGGAGTAGAGGTCACTATTCTAGAAGACATATCCACCACTTGCAATACATTGAAGGAAGGTGTAGATAAGCTTGTGCCTAATAATAGAGAATCTTCCATTGAACCAACTAAAGAAGCATCCACATCTAAAATGGAAGATCTTGCAAAAGAGGCTAATATAAAAGAAAATAGTATGGGAGAATATACTATGGAGCCAGTCTTATCTTTGACATCTCTCCCTATCTCACCTAAGTCTTATGGAAAATCTTTGAAACAATCCAAACTAGAATCTAAAGAACCTCTTGAGGCATATAAAAAGAATTTTGTAGCAGAACAAGTCTCCAAACAAGAATTTGAAGAGGATGAAGCTGTGCTTGCATGGCTATACAAAGATGAATCTAAATCCCATGATATTCAAACTAGTAACTCAGTGGTACCAAAAGATCCTTCTAAGTCATATGGCCCAGGATATAAATTAATAGCTAAGATGGGATATTCAGGTAAAGGACCTCTTGGAGTCAGAGGAAAAGGTCTTGAGGCACCTCTCCCACATACTGGTAGAGCGAATAAAGACAAAGTTGGCTTAGGATTTAAAAAGAAACCCTTTCACTTCAAAGGTAATTGTTCTCATGTCATAGAGTAGATCACACTAGATGAACCTCTTCTTAAGAAGGAGGAAGCTAAACCATCAGATAGTGATTCAGACAGCTCAGAACTCATCCCCTATGAAAAATTGCCTAAGGAGATCAAAGACCTTCTTGATGATAAAGATGATCCAATCAAAAGAATTAATGTAGTAGAAACACAAGAACCTACTATCAATCAAGAGATAGTTGCAACACAAGAACCAGCTAATCTAAAAAATAATCAAGAAGAGGAAGGTGGTAGTCATTCTGAGACAGATTCTCATGAGTATGAATTCAAATCAGAATCTGAGGGTAACCCTTCTTGGGGTATTCACCCTGACTTTACTCATGTTCTTAGATTTCCTAGAGGCATAGATGAATAATCTAATGACTATGAATGGGGAGCCATTCCAGAACTAGATGAGATCATTACAGAAAAACATGTTGATGTTATTCACCAATATGCACCTAAACCCAACGTAAGTCTAGAGTGAAATGAGGAACCTATCGAGTCTGATCCACCTATGGCTAAATTGGACTCCCATAATGACATTGAGCCTATTCATGAATTGAATGTCTTAAGTTGTAATATCACCTTTGAACTCAAGCATCGGGTTAGGACCAATGATGACAGATCCATATCCGTAAACACTATCTCCCAATCTTTCCCCACTTTGACTATCCAATATCTAGAACTTATCGATCAAACCTCCACAAATCTGAGCCATGGTATTTATACCTTCCTGAATGACTATGCCCTTTCTTGCTACCTCAATGCAATTGAGCCTATGAGGACTTCCATTAGTGAACCAAGCGTTAGCATGATAGAGTCAGACAACAAATATCTTAGTCAGAAAAATAAGAATAAAAAGAAAAAGAAAAGGAGTTTTGAGGGTGAAAACCACTTTGTGGCAGTCTCAAAACTTACAAAAGTAAAAATAAATGACATATCCAAAGGTGAAAACCTCTTTAAGGCACCTAAGGATGAGATATTTGATGTCCTTTCGAGTCATTTACAGGACAGATCTTCAGTTCTAATTGAGCCCACTCAATCTATCAACTTGGGAATAGCAAAGGAACCACAATTGATCCATGTAGCACAATCTTTATTAGAAGAAGAGAAGCAAAAATTTACAACATTCTTAACAGAGAAGAAGATCAACTTTGCATGGAAATATTCAGATATGCCAGGATTGGATCCTAATCTTATAATGCATCATTTATCTATAGCTCCAAATGTCAAACCTGTTAAACAAAAGTTAAGAAAGATGCATCCTCATGTTGCACTCTTGGTCAAAGCTGAATTAGAGAAGCTCATGAAAGCCAGATTCATCCAATTTATTGACTATGCAGAGTGGATCTCTAATATTGTACCTATTTCAAAACCAGATAAATCAATCAGAGTGTGCATAGACTTTAGAGATGTGAATAGAGCATGCCCTAAGGATGATTTTTCACTACCTAACATTGATATGATAGTGGACATGACTGCGGGATTTGAGATGTATTCTCTAATGGATGGTTTTTCTAGATATAATCAAATAAAAATTGCTCCAGAGGATCAAGAGAAAACTACTTTTACATGTGCATGGGGCACCTTCTGTTGGAATGTCATGCCATTTGGGCTTTAAAATGCTAGTGCTACATATCAAAGAGCCATGACATCTATTTTTCACGACATGATGCATAGGACTATGGAGGATTATGTTGATGATAATTTAGCAAACTCTATGCTTAGGGCTTCACATCTAGATGACTTGAGCAAGATACTAGACAAAATGGAGAAATTTAGTCTCAGACTAAATCCTAAGAAGTGTGCTTTTGGTGTCACTTATGGGAAGCACTTAGGATACATAGTTTCAAAGAAGGGCATTGAAGTTGATCCAGCTAAAGTAAAGGCTATAATGGAAATGAAACCTCCAAAGAATATTAGTCAAATGAGGACATTGCAAGGAAGAGTTCAATCTATTAGAAGATTCATATCACAGCTAGCAGATATATCACAACCTTTTACAAAAACATTGCATGGAATGAAGAATGTGACAACAACTTTAACCATATCAAGAAGTATTTATCAAATCCTCCTATCTTGATGCCTCCTATTCATGGGAAGCCTTTGATCTTATATGTCTCCGCTACAGATACTCACTAGGGGCATTACTAGCATAACATGATGAGAACAAAAAGGAAAGAGCTATATACTATATTAGTAGAACATTGGTTGCATATGAGAAGAACTATTCAATGATTGAGAAAGCTTGTCTAGCTGTGATCTTTGCATCATAGAAATTGAGACACTACATGTTAGCTCATACCACTTAATTGGTAGCTAAGATTGATCCACTCAAGTACCTACTAAGAAAAGCTTCCCTCATAGGTAGATTAGCTAAATGGGTTATGCTCTTAAGTGAATTTGACATTGAATATGTGGAAAGAAAGGCTATCAAAGGATAGGTTATTGCTGATCAATTAGTAGATGCACCTATGATTGATGATACACCAATGCAAATGGAATTTCTAGATTCCTCTATCATGACTCTTTCTTCTAGAGAATGGCAATTATTCTTTGATGGCTCCTATACACAGAATAGATCGGGAGCAGGCATATTGTTCATAACTCCTCAAGGATACTCAATCCCAAAAGCATTCAGATTAAAGTTCCCTTGCACAAACAATGTTGTTGAATATGAAGCCCTTTTGAATGGTATGAAAATAGCAATTGAGTGGAGGGTAACAGAACTACACATTCATGGAGACTCACAACTTGTAATCCATAAAGTCAATGATGCGTACCAAACTAAAGATGAAAAGCTCATTCCTTACAAGAGAATGGTAGATGATCTAAAGAAGTATTTCCTATCTATCACATTTGAGAAAATTCCTAGAACAAAAAATAAGGTTGTCGATGCAATGGCAACACTATCTACTTTATTATAGTAGCCTGAACATGAGCTACGCTATGAGTTCCTGGTGGAAGCACTATCTCATCCTACATATGATTCCCCTGAAACCCGCATGATCTGCACTATTGTTGGTCATGATTCATCTAGATACAAAAACCTATTTTCCTATCTCCAAGACCAAATCATTCCTGATACCTTCAACCACTATGAAAAGAGATACCTTATCCGTTATGCCTCCTGATATGTCATCATTGGTCACGATCTGTACAACTGAGGTCTAGATGGTACGCTACTTAGATTTTTAGAATGAGAAGAGTCTCAACGTGCATTAGAGGAAGTCCATGATGGTATTTGTGGGTCACACTCGAATGGTTTAACACTAGCTCAAAAATTTATTAAGGCTGGGTACTATTAGCCTGAAATGGAGAAAGAGTCTATCAAGTTTGCTAAGAACTATCAAAAATTCCAAGTGCATGGCAACTTAATTCATGCTCCAGGGAGAGATCTAATTCCCTTTACTACACAATGGCCTTTTCACCAATGGACATTTGATCTTATAGGAGCTATACATCCTCATTCTTCTAATGGACATACCCATATAATCACAGCTACAGATTATTTTACAAAATGGGTAGAAGTAGTCCCTTTGACACAAGCAACTGGAAAGAAAATATCTATGTTCATATTGAACTATATCATATGTAGATATGGGATGCCTCATTCCATAATCACAGATAATGATGGACAATTCAAGAACAAAGAACTAGATGATCTTTGTGCCAAATTCAAGATCACACAACATTGGTCTTCTATCTAATATCCTCAAGGGAATGGACAAGCAGAGGCTTCTAACAAGAATCTATTGAAAATCTTGCACCATACAGTTAACAAAATAGGAAGAGACTGGCATCTCATGATCAATCCATCTCTCTGGGCCTATAGAAAAAGTATCAAAACACCCACTGGGACTACACCTTTTGCTTTAGTTTATGGGTTTGAAGCAGTACTGCCTATTGAGGTTGAAATCCCATCACTAAGAATCAGAATGCATGGTCTAGTAACTGATAATGACTACAAAGTGTCTAGGTTGCAATAACTTGAACTACTAGATGAGCGCAGACAAGTAGTGTATGATCATCTCAGAGTGTATCAGAAAAGAATGTCTAGAGGCTATAACAGGAAAGTCACACAGAGAATTTCAGGTTGGTGATCTAGTCTTGAGAGAGAATCATAAAAATCAATCACATCAAAAATGTAAGGGGAAGTTTGAACCCAACTGGCTGGGTCCCTTTGTTATCACTGCTACTTTTGGCTCTGGTGCCTATCAACTCTCAATGACTGAAGGAGAACATCTTTGAGAACCAATCAACATTCTCCATCTAAAGAAATTCTATGCCTAAGGCATTCAATGTATGGTAAAATGTCCTAAAAAAATCTTTAAAATATAAAAAAGTCCTGAAAAAATGAACATCTTGGCGAAAACCTAGCAATAGGCACCTTGATGATTCACAAAAAAATAAAAAAATATTAAAAATACAAAAATTTTTTTGGAAAAACCTAGAAATAGGTGCCGTGGTAGCAAAAATAGAATCTCTACCAAGATGGTGAAAACCTGGCAAACAGGCACCACTTGTTAAAAAATGCTCCATCTATCAGCGCAATCTTGGTCTTTCCTAGCTTTCAGTCTTGCTTTAGTTTGTACATATCTCCCAATTGGTTTTTCAATAAGTCAATTTGTACAGTAATTAGCTCAAGCGTCCGTATCCTATCAATTCTTAACACTTGGGGGCAATCAATGTCATATCTTATGGCCTCTAATGTATCTTAGATGTATCATATCTAGTCAAGGTCCTTTGAAGCTTCAATCAAGTCAGTCAGTCAGTCTTGTCTCTAGAAAGGATTTTGTATCAACAACAACACAATCAAACATCAAACATCAAACACAAACTGAAAACAATCTATGCTTTTACATGCTTTTATCTCCTTGTATGCTTACTGATTCACATTGAGATTTTTGCATATTATGATCCCTCGAGCTCTTCGATGATGTCCTTTATAGGATTTAGAGAGTGATGACTGGGGGCATAATCTTTTCTTTGTTTTCTTCTTGTATGTGAAAATCTAACAACTTTGGAAATTCTGGATTGAAATGGTGTCCAACTGTAAGAGCCTCTATCTCGAATTGGATGGCCATGCATACCTCAACCATTGATACCCAAAAAATTCAAGGGAGTTTGATCTAACTATTGTCTTTTTGAGTGATTTCTTGATGAAGGGTGCTCCCCTTAATACCACAAACACATTACAGATATAGAGAAACAACAACAATATGCAAGAATAGAAAATTGGCTTCTTATTATCTCCATAAATGTGGAATTACAAACTTTCAGAATTACAATATGCAAAGCCACATGGGCATTCCCTTACAATATTCTATAGGACAAAGCCTCGAACTATTACCCAGATCTACTACCCAGAACTATTCTGAACTGCCTAAGACAATAATACAGCCTTCCTTATATAGGCAATTTTCCACCACCTGGGAAGGTTCCAGAATTTTAGCCAATAAGGCCGACCAAACTTAGAATTATTTTATTTTACATTTTATTACATCATAGTCGGCTCAAGATAACTTTTGAAACCCGAACAGAAATTTTGAAGAAAATTATTTTTCGCCATTTCAGGTGGCCCAACTTCCGAAGACCATAAGTCATCACCAGTTGACCCGATCGGCTATCATAACCCCATTTCAGAAATGCCATGAAGCGCTCTACAGGCTTGACCCGCGCAAGCACCCGTCACCCAAATTTTTGACCTCATCCGGGGCCTCTAAAGCCTTCAAAACTAAGTTCAAAGTTTCTGTACCCTGCTGCCAAAACTGAAAATCTTCAATATCTTCCAATATACACTTGATCTGGCAATTAAACTTTACTGGCAGACTTATATGACCAAAATGAACCTCCAAGAAAGAAATCAAATCATTCTGAGCACATACGAAAATTACCAAAAATAGTAACTTTCCATAAATAGCAGCTCTGCACAAAATAGCCCTTATTGAATAAAAAAAAATAGAAATATTTTTGGGTGATGCAAGATTGCTCTTACACCCAGGATGCTCCTGCATCAAACACCTGGGGTAATTTGAGAAGTGACCCTGTCACGACTCAAGTGTGCAAAGGAAAACCAAGACGGAGAACCTCCTCCTTTGTCAGCCATGATGAATCTTCAACAGGTCATCCTTTCCACTTGACCAGATATTCTTCATATGTCCTATTCCTTGTGCTTCTGCCAACATGACTGTCCAGTATATCTTCGACCTCCTTAGTGTCTGAACTAGTTGTTGGAATACTCCACTGTGCCGCTGTGATCTCATCTTCAACACCTCCTTCATGATACTCTGTCAAATCTGAAATGTTAAACACTGGTGAAATATTCAGCTCACTAGGCAATTCTACCTCATATGCATTTCCTGAATCATGCTTCTTCAGTATCTTACATGGCCCAACCTTCTTCATTTTCAGCTTGTTATATGTACCAACCGAAAACCGCTCCTTCTGCAAATGAACCATGACTTCGTCACCAACTTGAAATTCTTTATACCTCCTTTTCTCATCTACCTTAGCCTTATACTATGCATTCATCTTGGTAATATGCTTCCTCACCTCTTCATTGATGTTCTTCAAGTGTTCTACAAAATCTTCAGCTTCAGCACTACTTATTTCTCCTTTATCTATCTTTCTCAATTCAGATGCATTTCTTGGACTACTTCCATATACAATTTGGAATGGTGATTTACCAGTGCTCCTATTGACAGAATTATTGTATGCAAATTCTGCCTCTGGTAAAATCAAATCCCATCCTGTTGGCTTATCTCCAACCAAACATCTCAGCAAATTTCCCAAACTCCTATTCACCACCTCTTTCTGTCCATCAGTCTGTGGATGATGTGATGAACTAAATTTCAAATCTATCTTCAACTTCTTCCACAATGTACGCCAGAAATATCCAACAAACTTAGTGTCCCGATCTGAAACTATGGTCTTTGGCAAACCATGAAGTCTCACTACCTCTCTGAAAAACAATTCTGCTACATGAACAACATCATTAGTCTTCTTGCAGGGAATAAAACGTGCCATCTTTGAAAATCTGTCAACTACCACAAAAATTGAATCATGTCCCCGCTGTGTCCTCGGTAAACCAATAACAAAGTCCATACTGATATCCTCCCAAGGCTTCTCTGGTATAGGTAATGGCTGATACAACCCTGTATTCTGCTTCACTCCTTTCGCCATCTAACATACTCTGCAACTCTGTACAAACTTCTTCACATCTTGCTGCAATTGTGGCCAATAATAATTCTCACCAACCAAAGCAAGGGTTTTATCACGACCAAAATGTCCAGCCAATCCTCCACTATGCTTCTCCTTGATGAGATTCTCCCTCATAGAACTTCGTGGAATGCACAACTGACTCCCTCTAAATAGCATATAATCTTGGATGATAAAATCTAGCCATTTCATCCTGTCTAGAGTAACAGGTTCTGTACAAGCCTTCCAAGCTTCACCAAAATCAGGATCCTCTGGATACAAATTCTTGAGTTCCTTGAACCCAACCACTTCAATCTACATTTCTGTCAGTAATAGTTGCCTTCTGCTAAGAGCATCTGCAACCCTATTAGACTTTCCACTCCTGTGTTTCAAAACAAATGTATAACTCTGCAAAAACTCAACCCATTTCAAATGCCTTTGATTCAATTTTCCTTGAC
Organism: Chamaecyparis obtusa; assembly: GCA_027943335.1. Classification (NCBI taxonomy): domain Eukaryota; kingdom Viridiplantae; phylum Streptophyta; class Pinopsida; order Cupressales; family Cupressaceae; genus Chamaecyparis; species Chamaecyparis obtusa. The sequence goes on from BSBK01005450.1 coordinate 1,012,418, forward strand.
TATTCAAATATTACAAAGCTTGATGATCAGTATACAAAACAAACTCCTTAGGAAGCAGATAGTGCCTCCACTTTTTCAATGCCTGAACTATAGCATAAAATTCTTGATCATAAACAGAATATTTTCTCTTGGCATCATTTAATTTCTCACTGAAATAAGCAACAGGTTTACCTTCTTGGCTCATAACAGCTCCTATTGCAGTACCACTAGCATCACAATCTACTTGAAACACCTTATTAAAATTTGGAAGTGCTAAAATAGGTTGTTCTGTAACTTTTTGTTTCAACAATTGAAAACTCTTTTCTGCCCCATTAGTCCACTTAAACTCTTTTCTATCCCCTCTCATTGTTTCAGTCAAGAGTCCACAAATACTGCTAAAATTTCTGATAAACTTTCTATAAAAGCTAGCTAGACCATGAAAAGATCTTACCTCAGTAGCACTCCTTGGCGTAGGCTATTCAAGGATAGCCTGTACCTTCTCTGGGTCCATTTTTAGACCTTCTCCTGAAACTCCAAACCCCAAATACACCAACTCTTTCTTTACAAAACTGCACTTCTTCAAATTAATCAACAATTTTTCTTCTCTCAACTTCTCAAATACCATACGAATATGCATCATATGCTCATCCAATGTCTTAATAAAGATCAAAATATCATCTAGGTAAACAATGACAAACTTACCCAGAAATTCTCTCAGAACCTCGTTCATGAGCCGCATGAAAGTGCTCGGTGCATTGGTTAGCCCAAAAGGCATGACTAACCACTCATATAGTCCTTCCTTTGTCTTGAAGGCAGTCTTCTATTCATCTCCTTCTCTGATCCGAATCTGATGATATCCACTTTTCAGATCTATCTTTGAGAAATACACAGCTCCACTCAAACAGTCCATAATATCATCCATTCGTGGCAATGGAAACCTGTATTTGATTGTGATCTTGTTTATTGCCCTGGAATCTGTACACATCCTCCATTCTCCATTCTTCTTTGGTGCTAATACTGCTGGTACAGCACAGGGACTCAGACTCTCATAGATCAATCCTTTCTGTAATAGTTCATGTACTTGTCTGTTCAACTCCTCACTTTCTATAGGTGTCATTCTGTGTGCTGCCTTATTTGGCAAACTCGCTCCTGGGATCAAATCCATCTAATGACTGATCTTCCTGACTGGTGGTAATCCATCAGGCATGTTATCGGATACAATATCTTGAAACTCATTCAACAAATCTGCAACTTCTACAGGAACATCTTCTATTTCCTCTTTACCAGCTTTTGGAATTAAAGCAAAACATACATGCTCATGCCTCATACCATCTAGGAAATTTCTTCCATCAACAAAAGTTATCCTTGCATTACCACATACCTTTTCTTTAGTCTCCTTCAATGGTTTTAGCTTATGTCGCACTCCATCCTTTGTCAGGGAATAGGTATTCGCACGACCATCATGTACAGCACATCTGTCAAATTGCCATGGTCTACCCAACAAAACATGACATGCATCCATAGATATGATATCACACAATACCTCATCTTGGTATTCGCCAATCTTGAACTTCACCAGGCATTGTTCATTGACCATGACCTTGTGGTCATCCTTTACCCAGGCAATCCGATATGGATGTGGGTGTTTCTATCTCTTGAGCTTCAACTTTGTCACCATCTCTTCTGACACCAAATTGTCAGTGCTTCCACTATCAATAATCACATCACAAAATTTACCTTCGCACTTGCACCTGGTGCGAAACAGGCTCCTTCTTTGCTCAGGTTCATTCTCACCACTCAACAGGACTCTTCTGTTAATCAACGTTTCTCCTCTTTCAGCATCTTCAGAATTTGATGATCTGACATCTTCATCTACATGTGCAACTCTGGCCTGGCCTTCATTCCTCCTGTCTATTCTGCCTTGGCGCTGAGGACATTCAAATGCCCTATGACCTTCTTCTCCACAGTGAAAACATGTTCCACGGAAGCCACCTCTTCCAGATCCTTGTCCTCTTCCTCTTCCTCTCTGATCTCTATTATTCTGATCCCAGAAGCGATTGGAATTATTTTCTCGCTGATTCTGACTGCTACTGGCCTCATCCTTCTTTTTCAGATCTTCATTTCGGCCACCATATGATTGTCCACCGTGACCTCTTCTGTTTTGTTTGCTCTCAAACTTCTTGTTCAGCTTTTCCTCTACTTTTAGGGTAAACTGGTATGCCTCTTCAATACTGTTCATTCGAACCAGATTCAGCTTCTCCTGGATGCTTGGCCTTAACCCATTAAGGTATCGGGCAACTTTCTCCTTATCAGCTTCTGCATGGCCTGTTCTGATGAGAAGTCGATAGAACTCCTCTGTATACTCCTGAACAGATCTTCCTGCGTGCTTCAAACTCTGCATTTTCTTTAGTAGGTCAAGCTCATAATCAACAGGAATGAACTGTCACTTCAATTTATCCACCATCCGATCCCATCTTGTGATTTTATCTTTTCCTCTTCTATTTCACTCCAATTGAATTTATTGCCACCAGATCTTCGCATGACCTTTCAATCTGGCCTTCACAAATTTGACCCTATCAGGATCTTCAACATCTTCATACTCAAAATATTCCTCACATTCATTGATCTAGTCGATCAATTCCTCTGGGTTAAGATTTCTAGAAAATGTAGGAACCTCAATCTTAGGTCTTTTCCCAATCTTGGAAATCGCCCGAAAAAGTCTTTCTTCCTCCTGGTTCACAATTTCAGCTTCTTCTTCTTGATATTCTTCTTCGGCTTCATCCTCGCTTTCATCTCTGACATTAAGATTCATTCCTCTACGAATCTCTTCTTCTAATACTCGCACTTGTCTCTACAGCTCTCTAACCTTAGGTGTTACAACACCAGCTCTTCCACCATGTTCCCTTCGTGGAGGCATTTTTGTGATGCGTGCTGAAACCCTAGCCACGGTCCTGGTGCAAACTGTCTCACAGTCGGCGATCTGTTTACACACTCAAGAACTCCTGCTCTGATACCACCTAATGAAGGGTGCTCCCCTTAATACCACAAACACATTACAGATATAGAGAAACAACAACAATATGCAAGAACAGAAAATTGGCTTCTTATTATCTCCACAAATGTGGAATTACAAACTTTCAGAATTACAATATGCAAAGCCACATGGGCATTCCCTTACAATATTCTGTAGGATAAAGCCTCGAACTATTACCCAGATCTACTACCCAGAACTATTCTGAACTGCCTAAGACAATAATACAGTCTTCCTTATATAGGCAATTTTCCACCACTTGGGAAGGTTCCAGAATTTTAGCCAATAAGGCCGACCAAACTTAGAATTATTTTATTTTACAGTTTATTATATCATAGTCAGCTCAAGATAACCTTTGAAACCTGAATAGAAATTTTGAAGAAAATTATTTTTCACCATTTCAGGTGGCCCAACTTCCGAAGACCATAAGTCATCACCAGTTGACCCGATCGGCTATTATAACCCCATTTCAGAAATGTCACGGAGAGCTCTACAGGCTTGACCCGTGCAAGCGCCTGTCACCCAAATTTTCAACCTCATCCGGGGCCTCTAAAGCTTTCAAAACTGAGTTCAAAGTTTCTGTACCCTGCTGCCAAAACCAAAAATCTTCAATATCTTCCAATATACACTTGATCTGGCAATGAAACTTTACTGGCAGACTTATATGACCAAAATGAACCTTCAAGAAAGAAATCAGATCATTCTGAGCACATACGAAAATTACCAAAAATAGTAACTTTCCATAAATAGCAGCTCTGCACAAAATAGCCCTTATTGAATACAAAAAAATAGAAATATTTTTGGGTGATGCAAGATTGCTCTTACACCCAAGATTCTCCTACATCAGACACGTGGGGTAATTTGAGAAGTGACCCTGTCATGACTCAGGTGTGCAAAGAAAAACCAAGATGGTGAACCTCCTCCTTTGTCAGCCATGATGAATCTTCAACAGGTCATCCTTTCCACTTGACCAGATATTCTTCATATGTCCTGTTCCTTGTGCTTCTGCCAACATGACTGTCCAGTATATCTTTGACCTCCTTAGTGTCTGAACTAGTTGCTGGAATACTCCACTGTGCCACTGTGATCTTATCTTCAACACCTCCTTCATGATACTCTGTCAAATCTAAAATGTTAAACACTGGTGAAATATTCAGCTCACTAGGCAATTCTACCTCATATGCATTTCCTGAATCATGCTTCTTCAGTATCTTACATGGCCCAAACTTCTTCATTTTCAGCTTGTTATATGTACCAACCGGAAACCGCTCCTTCCGCAAATGAACCATGACTTCGTCACCAACTTGAAATTATTTATACCTCCTTTTCTCATCTGCCTTAGCCTTATACTATGCATTCATCTTGGTAATATGCTTTCTCACCTCTTCATGGATGTTCTTCAAGTGTTCTACAAAATCTTCAGCTTCAGCACTACTTATTTCTCCTTTATCTATCTTTCTCAATTCAGATGCATTTCTTGGACTACTTCCATATACAATTTGGAATGGTGATTTACCAGTGCTCCTATTGACAGAATTATTATATGTAAATTCTGCCTGTGGTAAAATCAAATCCCATCCTGTTGGCTTATCTCCAACCAAACATCTCAGCAAATTTTCCAAACTCCTATTCACCACCTCTGTCTGTCCATCAGTCTGTGGATGATGTGATGAATTAAATTTCAAATTTGTTTTCAACTTCTTCCACAATGTACGCTAGAAATATCCAACAAACTTAGTGTCCCGATCCGAAACTATGGTCTTTGGCAAACCATGAAGTCTCACTACCTCTCTGAAAAATAATTCTGCTACATGAACAGCATCATTAGTCTTCTTGCAGGGAATAAAATGTGTCATCTTTGAAAATCTATCAACTACCACAAAAATTGAATCGTGTCCCCGCTGTGTCCTCAGTAAACCAAAAACAAAGTCCATACTGATATCCTCCCAAGGCTTCTCTGGTATAGGTAATGGCTGATACAACCCTGTATTCTGCTTCACTCCTTTCGCCATCTGACATACTCTGCAACTCTGTACAAACTTCTTCACATCTTGCTGCAATTGTGGCCAATAATAATTCTCACCAACCAAAGCAAGGGTTTTATCACGACCAAAATTTTCAGCCAATCCTCCACTATGCTTCTCCTTGATGAGATTCTCCCTCATAGAACTTCGTGGAATGCACAACTAACTCCCTCTGAATAGCATATCATCTTGGATGATAAAATCTAGCCATTTCATCCTGTCTAGAGTAACAGGTTCTGTACAAGCCTTCCAAGCTTCACCAAAATCAGGATCCTCTGGATACAAATTTTTGAGTTCCTTGAACCCAACCACTTCAATCTGTATTTCTTTTAGCAATAGTTGCCTTCTGCTAAGAGCATCTGCAACCCTATTAGACTTTCCACTCCTGTGTTTCAAAACAAATGTATAACTCTGCAAACACTCAACCCATTTCAAATACCTTTGATTCAATTTTCCTTGACTATTTAAATATTGCAAAGCTTGATGATCAGTATACAAAACAAACTCCTTAGGAAGCAGATAGTGCCTCCACTTTTTCAATGCCTGAACTATAGCATAAAATTCTTGATCATAAACAGAATATTTTCTCTTGGCATCATTTAATTTCTCACTGAAATAAGCAACAGGTTTACCTTCTTGGCTCATAACAGCTCCTATTGCAGTACCACTAGCATCACAATCTACTTGAAACACCTTATTAAAATCTAGAAGTGCTAAAATAGGTTGTTCTGTAACTTTTTGTTTCAACAATTGAAAACTCTTTTCTGCCCCATTAGTCCACTTAAACTCTTTTCTATCCCCTCTCATTGTTTCAGTCAAGGGTCCACAAATACTGCTAAAATTTTTGATAAACTTTCTATAAAAGCTAGCTAGACCATGAAAAGATCTTACCTCAGTAGCACTCCTTGGCATAGGCCATTCAAGGATAGCCTATACCCTCTCTGGGTCCATTTTTAGACCTTCTCTTGAAACTACAAACCCTAAATACACCAACTCTTTCTTCACAAAACTGCACTTCTTCAAATTAATCAACAATTTTTCTTCTCTCAACTTCTCAAATACCATACGAATATGCATCATATGCTCATCCAATGTCTTAATAAAGATCAAAATATCATCTAGGTAAACAATGATAAACTTACCCAGAAATTCTTTCAGAACCTCATTCATGAGCCACATGAAAGTGCTCGGTGCATTGGTTAGCCTAAAAGGCATGACTAACCACTCATATAGTCCTTCCTTTGTCTTGAAGGCAGTCTTCCATTCATCTCCTTCTCTGATCCGAATCTGATGATATCCACTTTTTAGATCTATCTTTGAGAAATACACAGCTCCACTCAAACAGTCCATAATATCATCCATTCGTGGCAATGGAAACCTGTACTTGATTGTGATCTTGTTTATTGCCCTGGAATCTGTACACATCCTCCATTCTCCATTCTTCTTTGGTGCTAATACTACTGGTACATTACAGGGACTCAGACTCTCACGGATCAATCCTTTCTGTAACAGTTCATGTACTTGTCTGTTCAACTCCTCACTTTCTGCAGGTGTCATTCTGTGTGCTGCCTTATTTGGCAAACTCGCTCCTGGGATCAAATCCATCTGATGACTGATCTTCTTGACTGGTGGTAATCCATCAGGCACGTTATCAGATACAATATCCTAAAACTCATTCAACAAATCTGCAACTTCTACAGGAACATCTTCTACTTCCTCTTTACCAGCTTTTGGAATTAAAGCAAAACATACATGCTCATGCCTCATACCATCTAGGAAATTTCTTCCATCCACAAAAGTTATCCTTGCATTACCACATACCTTTTCTTCAGTCTCCTTCAATGGTTTTAGCTTATGTCGCACTCCATCCTTTGTCAGAGAATAGGTATTCGCACGACCATCATGTACAGCACATCTGTCAAACTGCCATGATCTACCCAACAACACATGACATGCATCCATAGATATGATATCACACAATACCTCATCTTGGTATCCGCCAATCTTGAACTTCACCAGGCATTGTTCATTGACCATGACCTTGTGGTCATCCTGTACCCAGGCAATCCGATATGGATGTGGGTGTTTCTATCTCTTGAGCTTCAACTTTGTCACCATCTCTTCTGACACCAAATTGTCAGTGCTTCCACTATCAATAATCACATCACAACATTTACCTTCGCACTTGCACCTGGTGCGAAACAGGCTCCTTCTTTGCTCAGGTTCATTCTCACCACTCAACAGGACTCTTCTGTTAATCAACATTTCTCCTCTTTCAGCATCTTCAGAATTTGATGATCTGGCATCTTCATCTACATGTGCAACTCTGGCCTGGCCTTCATTCCTCTTGTCTGTTCTGCCTTGGCATTGAGGACATTCAAATGCCCTATGACCTTCTTCTCCACAGTGAAAACATGTTATACGGAAGCCACCTCTTCCAGATCCTTGTCCTCTTCCTCTTCCTCTCTGATCTCTATTATTCTGATCCTGGAAGGGATTGGAATTATTTCCTCACTGATTCTGACTGCTACTAGCCTCATCCTTCTTTTTCGGATCTTCATTTCGGCCACCATATGATCGTCCACCGTGACCTCTTCTATTTTGTCTGCTCTCAAACTTCTTGTTCAGCTTTTCTTCTACTTTTAGGGCAAACTGGTATGCCTCTTCAATACTGTTCATTCGAACCAGATTCAGCTCCTCTTGGATGCTTGGCCTTAACCCATTAAGGTATCGGGCAACTTTCTCCTTATCAGCTTCTGCATGACCTGTTCTTATGAGAAGTCGATAGAACTCCTCTGTATACTCCTGAACAGATCTTCCTGCTTGCTTCAAACTCTGCATTTTCTTTAGTAGGTCAACTCATAATCAACAGGAATGAACTGTCGCTTCAATTTATCCACCATCTGATCTCATCTTTTGATTTTATCTTTCCCTCTTCTATTTCACTCCAATTAAATTTCTTGCCACCAGATCTTCGCATGACCTTTCAATCTGGCCTTCACAAATTTGACCCTATCAGGATCTTCAACATCTTCATACTCAAAATATTCCTCACATTCATTGATCCTGTCGATCAATTCCTCTGGGTTAAGATTTTCAAAAAATGTAGGAACCTCAATCTTAGGTCTTTTCCCAATCTTGGAAATCGCCCGAAAAAGTCTTTCTTCCTCGTGGTTCACAATTTCAGCTTCTCCTTCTTGATATTCTTCTTCGGCTTCATCCTCGCTTTCATCTCTGACATTAAGATTCATTCCTCTATGAATCTCTTCTTGTAATGCTCGCACTTGTCTCTGCAGCTCTCTAACCTCAGGTGTTACAACACCAGCTCTTCCGCCACGTTCCCTTCGTGGAGGCATTTTTTCAATGCGCGCTGAAACCCTAGCCACGGTCCTGGTGCAAACTGCCTCACAGTCGATGATCTATTTACACACTCAAGAACTCCTGCTCTGATACCACCTGATGAAGGGTGCTCCCCTTAATACCACAAACACATTACAGATATAGCGAAACAACAACAATATGCAAGAACAGAAAATTGGCTTCTTATTATCTCCACAAATGTGGAATTACAAACTTTCAAAATTACAATATGCAAAGCCACATGGGCATTCCCTTACAATATTCTATAGGACAAAGCCTCGAACTATTACCCAGATCTACTACCCAGAACTATTCTGAACTGCCTAAGACAATAATACAGTCTTCCTTATATAAGCAATTTTCCACCACCTGGGAAGGTTCCAGAATTTTAGCCAATAAGACCGACCAAACTTAGAATTATTTTATTTTACATTTTATTACATCATAGTCGGCTCAAGATAACCTTTGAAACCTGAACAGAAATTTTGAAGAAAATTATTTTTCGCCATTTCAGGTGGCCCAACTTTCGAAGACCATAAGTCATCACCAGTTGACCCGATCGGCTATTATAACCCCATTTCAGAAATGTCACGAAGTGCTCTACAGGCTTGATCCACCCAAGCGCCCGTCACCCAAATTTTCAACCTCATCCGGGGCCTCTAAAGCCTTCAAAACTGAGTTCAAAGTTTCTGTACCCTGCTGCCAAAACTGAAAATCTTCAATATCTTCCAATATACACTTGATCTGGCAATGAAACTTTACTAGCAGACTTATATGACCAATATGAACCTCCAAGAAAGAAATCAGATCATTCTGAGCACATACAAAAATTACCAAAAATAGTAACTTTCCATAAATAGCAGCTCTGCACAAAATAGCCCTTATTGAATACAAAAAAATAGAAATATTTTTGGGTGATGCAAGATTGCTCTTACACCCAGGATGCTCCTGCATCATTTCTTTCTCCTACTGTGCAACACGATCTTACCTAAGGATGTGACCGATAAAGGGTCACTACGGGTAATTCACATTGGATTTTGAATGATCTCTTGACTGCTTGATGTGTTTGACACGCAAGGCATATTCTAGTCATCATGACGTTTATGTTTTGATGCTTATACAAATTGCTATATCAAAATGGATATGATATTCAAGACATCCTGGCATTTATGCCTTGGTGCTTATATCTAATCCGACATTCCAAAAAATAAAATCAATATTCATATATCCATGGTTGCCTAACCAGTGGGTGTTGTATTGGTTCCTATGCATACAAATCAATATTCATATGTCTATGGTTTCATCACTAGTGGGCATTGTATTGATTTATCCAGTTACCTAAGAATTCAATGATGAGAATGACCGACACATGATCAGTGACTAGGTCCTAGGTCTTAGGTTGCATTTCATACTGCATGTATATTTTCATTTTTGCATGTTTTCATGATCTCACAATAGCTAAACGAACTTCAAAGCTTAAACAATTCTTTAATTATCTCTTCAAATCTAACAAGAGTTGAATCCTAACTTGAAGGTCTCTTCAATCGAATCACAAGCAATTACTATCCTAGGTTATACATCCTTTTTGACATAAGACTAAGTACTTGTCTTCATCAATACCTACAAAACATATCATGTGTATCATTACATTTGCATATCATAACCATTTGTTGCATCACAATTCATCCATGTGCATCCGCATAAATCATACATACATATTTCCATAATAAAAAACATTTGCATAACATCCATACATATGAAACAAATCCTTGCATTACATATATCCATACATACATTCTACTCTATCCATAGCATAAGCATCACATGATATCATTATAAATCAAAACATGACAAGTACATATGAAGTCACTACCAAAATACCAATCTCATATATATCAAAAATCTCAAACTAGTCAGGGGTACACTACTGGCACGGTATACAAAGAATGAGCTCAGCTGAGCTATCAGAATCAGTACAGTATATCAATGATCAAAAAGAGTACAGTATATCATAATCAATAGATCAAAAATGTTAGAACATATCATAGATCAATCAGCTATCAGCATGATCCTCTACATCTGGTGGAGGTAGAGGTGGTGCATCAAGCACTGGCTCTACTCTCGGGGCCTTAGCTCCCTCTGATGCCATCATGAACTGTGAGTAGGTAGGAACTCTCTATGCTGAAGGAACTACAGTATAATAAGTTGATACATAATATGCAGATCTCAAGGTCTGATGAATCACCTCTGCCTTTAACTATTGTACCTCTCTAGTGAGTGCAGTGCGTTGTCTATCATCCTCTATGAATCTCTCCTCCCACCTAGCACTGTGTATCTTTAGGTCCCTGACCTGAACTCTGAGATGTGTACTGGTCTCCTATGGGGTAAGAGGAACAACTGGATCAACATCTGGCATATCAGTATTAGGGCCAACCTGCTCCATAGTCTCTGCTCTCTGCGCCTTGCAGCTTCTGACCTCTGCACCTAAATCGAAACCAGTATCCCCCTCTATAAAGTCCATACCACCACCCACCACCTGCTTAGCTGCAAGTACCTCATCTACTGAACCAACTCCACCTAATATTCCACCCTCTCCTCTAGTCCATCTATGAGAGCCAGAAGATCTTCCTACTATAGAACTAGTGGGACAAGGGGCCCTCATCTATCCTGTTGGTCTTTGTGGTGGAGCCATCGCTCTAGGTCTCGGAGGTGTGGGGTGTATGATAGGAGCATGTGTAGGTCTGGGACCCTATCCCATCGAAGCACCGGTCACATCCATCACCTCCTCCATGGAGGGTATCAGCTTAGTAGGATTAGAAAATCTATGAATGGGGTGATCAATGAGCCATGAGATGAATCCGTCAGTAACACCAGCATCCAGTACATCTGGTCTATACTCCCAGTCCCTACCGACAATAGCACTGTACTCCTGTGAACACAAAGTATAAGAGAGCCTCTATGTCCATCCTAGTCCAATCTCATGCCCTATTCGTGCATATGTAGCATAATCCTCTGGGGCATCCTAAATGTGTCCATACTACCACCAAACCCTAGTAATCAAAAACCTCTCTATGGTGGAGGAAGACCTCCCAATCAGTACGTGGCTCTGGAAGAAATAGCTAAACTACTCTCGGGCAGTAGGCCAAGGCTCAAAGGCTACATAAGGTCTCCAATGCACAAAATTCATGTCATCGAGGCATCACCTCCAATACTCTACATGGCCCATCCATCTCTATATGACATATCCGGCATATCTATAAATGATAGGCTCCTAAGGCTACCTCTGAGAAGTACAAATAGGTCTCAACACTAGGATATGCTCCAATGCCCATATCTATAGAACAAGAGCTCCTGCAACAAAGGATTTTCTCTCCTAATACACCACCTTGTGCATCTCAGAGAACATGTGTGCTAACAAACACTGACCCCATGCCAACTTAGTGGGAGTGGCCATCAACTGTGCTACCATAGGGGCCCAGCCCATCAGAAGACCGTTCTACTGACGGTCAGACATAATGATACCACCAATCATACCAGCAATAACACACTCTAATCGGTGTGTCTGTCCATATCTCTAAACTAGGGTCTCCCAGGAAATGGAGGCTGTCATCTGAGTATCATCTCTAAAGAGTTGTCTAAAAGCTAAAACACCTGAGTTCCCTAAACTCACATACTCTGGTCTCCTAGAAGCATGAAATGGAATCCACAGTATCCAGTACACATCCTCAGGAGTAACAATAAGCTCCCCCATTGGTAAATGGAAAGTCTAGGTCTCTAAGTGAAACCTCTCAATCAATGCAGTCAAAAGCCTATGATTTACCCTAATCTCGGGTAAATGAATCAAGTGCTCGAATCCACAAGTAGCAAGGTGAACTCTCATAGGGTCTAGCAAGGAGATACATAATCTCTGAGTAGAAAGATCAGAGATCTGAACATGTACATCTGGATATACGACCTACATAGCATAGAAACAGGGAATCCTATCAATAATTGGGTCACAAAACAAGTTACAAGGACAGAAATGGGGCAGTTGACTATTTCAAAAGGTAGGTTAACAGGTCAGGAATCAAGCTAAGGAATCAAAAAATTCAAAAATTGGACTTAATACTAAGTTTTGTGCTCACTATTTTCCATACGACAACTTAGACTAGCATGAAAAGTCGTATGACTTTCTGTACCATACCAAATGACAAACCATAGTAGCACGGCAATGTATTCCTCCTTGTACAAGTTATGAGGGACTTGACATAATGTCATACGACTCATGGGTCCCTCTGATACAAGTCGTGGGGGCTTATCAGACGACAACCTAGCTACTCTTGAAAAGTTGTATGAGTCCCGCTGGGGAGTCGTACGAGTTTCCATACATGCAAAATTCAAAAATGAAAAAGACATGAAAATTGCTAAAATCCTATAAAACATGGAAAAATTGACATTTTAGCAAGGTACAGAGGTCCACCTACCGGATGTCCATATTGTCGGGGTCTCTGGTGTCTTCAGCTACGCTTAAATTGGTGCAAACTCACAAGTACCTTTGGTTCTATTGCTCTATCTACCATTTTTCTCAGAGGGCTCCACAAAGATTTCTAAAGTCAAAAGGTTGAAATGAATTGAAAATGACACTTCCAGCCTTTATATAGCTTTTGACCTAATTTTCAAAAGTGCTTTGTTTTTCATGAAAATTGCACCCCTAGATAATTTCGACGTTTTAAATCCATTTTCGGGATCAAAATTCAAATCTGAGATCATTTACTATGTCAAAATCATGATTTAAAATTTTTTGGACCCAGGACAGTCTACTGCTTGCATAATCGACCTTCAATCATCACAGAAATCTAGAATTCAACTTAATTGATTATCTTCCATCAAACTATCAAAATTTTTAACTTGGTCAACCATGGTCAACTCATGGTCACACCTAGTCAAACTTGGTCTCCAGGACCTCCAAACGATGCAGAATGCATTGTCAAATGTGTTTAACCATTTTTCCAATCAATTAACATGCTTATAAACTATCAATGCTGACTTTTCTTGTCAGATTTCAATTTTAATCCCGAAGGGGGCATGGTATTGCGCATCATTCAAAGTTTGTACTCATATCTTTATTGATATCATATCTTTCCTTAGTAATCAAGACAACAACCACATCTAGTTGCTGATTCATCAAAAGACCTCATCGCTTGAGGCAAATCAATCATCACTCGGGGCATATTAGATTCATCGAGATCCATATCAATCTGGTATTCTCTTAATCTTGTAAATTGTATCAATTTTTGTAACTATTGGTTCATTTGTGTTATTTTCTTGGTTCTTCAAAAACTGAAGGGTTCATATGTGATACCAATGTAATTCTTATTGACAATCAGGTCTGGAATCAGTCACTCACTTCTTCGCAATCATAAGGTTCAGAATCAGGTGTTTTGACACTTTTTCGCAATCATCAGTTCATTTACTATTATAGTTAACATTATCTTTGGTCATTTAGGACCTATTATCTTCATATCAAATCTTTCAATCAGTTTCTATCTCATTTCAAACATCAATTTTAACATCATACACGGACTGTCTTTGAACCACTGCGCTTCACACAACAATTCAAAGAGGGGCAAAATGTAATACCCCAAAAATGGGCTATAGGTTCATTAACCTCCTATATCGACACATCGAATGAAATCGACATCGAAGTCCTAACCAAAGGCACATCTAAACATCATCGAATCCTAATTGATTATCATAAATTCTGCATTGGGGAATATTCCTAGAAATATTCCTAATTATCTTTGATTTAATGATTATTTGACGATAAATCCTATTTATCCTAAAGTTTGATTAATTGAATATCTCAATATTTAATTAATTAGATTTAATTCTGCCACTTAATTATTTAATTATATTTAATTATATTTATTCCTAAATTATATTATTTAATTTTGACAATAAATCCAAAATCCTATGAATAATTGATTAAATTTTTATTTAATTAATTAAAGCAAGTTGTCAATTTTTTATAATATTATTTTTGAATAAAAGTTTGAAAAATGATTGATTAACCCATAAATCAATTATTTTATTTTTCAAAATTAGTTAAGTTGGAAATAAATCACTTTATTTATTAAAATAATTCATAATAAAACATGCACATTTAAGAAAAGCAGACAACTATCAATTATCAATTAAAGCTAAACTCTATTTTGAGTTGAACTCTGCTTTTGCATGTTTTTGTGAGTTAATTATCCTTTATTTAAAAATAACTCAAAAATCAACCTAAGTTATTTGAGTGATTTATGGCTTTCTTTCATGCACCTCCAAAGCCCTAGATTTCTATAAATTAAGGCTTCAGCTCTTCATTATTAATCCATCCATCCATGAATTGCACACTCACACTGTCAAATTGGAGACTGAAGAATCGATCTTGAGAATTCGAGTTGTTGTGAGATTTTCATTTGTTATTGCATAGTTTTCATATCATTTCTTAGCTTAGTTTGCATATGAGTTTTCCATATCATTGTTAGCATATATTCATATCAAGTTTTTATCATCATATTTGCATCTAAAAACCAAAAAAATAGATTAATTGCATTCATTCCATATCTAGATTTTGCATTCAAATCCTTCATTTAGGTGTCGTCAAGGTCACTGATCTCAGTATAATCTGAGAATACATACTTGCATCTACTAGAAAGCAGCAAATCACTTGGTTAGTTTAGTTTCAATTATTGCATGATTTCAATTTCAACTAACCTCTAATGTTTTACTAAAGTGTTGTTTCTACAGAACAGGTACAAAAATCACACACACAGTCCCCTCTACATGGTTGCTCCATATTGTGGCCCTGTGTTATTACTTAAAGTTAACCAATAATTAGAAAGGACTAGATTAATAAATTTCATTAGAAGATGATGATGATGGAGATGAGGTGGATGGTGAGGAGACTCTCTAAATTTGGCTGGCAGAAAAACTTAATTATTTAATGGTACATAGTATGTACCTACACCCCATGATAGTGACATTGTTTGTATCTATGCGATTCAAATTGTAATAATAAGCAGATCTTCCCCTACACTTATTGATTTTATCGCACATATAAATACATGATTTCCCTCACGCGCCTCAAATATGCAATTGGTTTGCTTAATAGTTGATAGAGGTCACGTGCTATTTATAAAATCTACAATGTTCCCTAATGCTTTTGGCCTTCTGTCAATGTATATAGCCACTCTTTTACTTTTCTCATTGTCTTTTTGTTGAATATAATTTGTTGAGAGTGCATACCTATGCATACTATTTTTATATTGAATAATTCACATCCAAATTTTGTAATCGTAACAAGGTCCAACATACTCCATCAATTTGACAACTTTTTTGTAAGAGACCTTTATGCCATCCATGGAAAATAGGTCGAAACCATGTATTGACGATGGTGCAATGTGATATATCTTGCCTTTAACACTAAAATCAGTGTTTATTGGAGGAAGTTCCTTGGGGACCCATTGTTTCTATAGATATTGGTACCTAGAGGGCACCTCGATGTCGCCTTTGCTCTCATCATCATAAGAACATGACCCCCCTTGAGCAAGGAAAATTTCATGTGTTTATTGAATTACCTTCTAGTCTTTTGACCTCTAGTCGATCTTCCTAATTTGGACATATTACATGACTCACTTTCTTCTTCCATTCCTATATTTCTTTCCCTCAAGGAAGACACATCTGACAAATACCTATTTTCTTCTACCTGCACTCCATCAAATGAGCGAGATAGAAAGTAATGCGAGATATTTTGCAAATTGTGAAATAAATTAATCTCTATAAGGTGTATTGACTTATACCTGTCAATCCATGAGACTGTGTGGGATGCTCGTGAAAGGGGTTCAGGTACCTACATATGTAATTCAATTATCTTATGTTAGCTAAAAAATTCATGATACATATACTCAAAAACACATAGTAAGTACATTAAAAACCATAAGCATCCCATATGAATTAAAAACATTAAAAGGCACATCATGAATTAATTAGATTAAGCATTGATCTCATAAATGCACATTTCTATCAAGAAATCAATATTAAATAGATTAAGTAGTGAGCACATAACTGTACATTTCATTCATGTCATTCATCTTCTTCTTCATCCAACTCATCACCATGATCATCATTGTCGTCGACATCATCACCACCACCGTCATTGTTGTCATCATCATCATCATCATCATCATCAACATCAACATCATCATCATCATCATCATCATCAGCAGCATTAGCATCAGCATCAACATCATCATCATCATCATCATCATCATCATCATCATCATCATCATTAGTAGCATCATCATCCTTATCATCTTCTTCAATCTAGAAAAGTTGGGTCAAGAACATCATCGACTAACTGTTGTTCATGATCATCATCTACATCATCTTCTAGTTGTTCACAATATTCTTCTTCCATTGCATTATACCTCATTGACCTTCCTCTTGGATCATGTCTAACAACAAATGACCAACCCGATTTATGTGGAACCTCTGAGTAAAATACCTGCTCACATTGGCTTGGAAGAACATAGGGCTCATCCCCAACTGGCTCAAACCACCTTGTATTAATCATTGGAAATCCATTGTCATGTTTAATAATAGTTCTATCAATATCATTTTGATTACATCATAGCCTGTACCATTTGAGGATGAAGAGAACTAATCTGAAGGAATTAAAGTCACACTCAAGTATATCATCCAAAATGCCATAGTATCAATTTTTAGACTCTCGAGGATGTAAGTCATTTCTAGATGAAATATTAGTCACCTAAAAGACTGCACTTATCCCAAAATCACAATTTTTCTTTGTGTCATCCAATTTTTTGATGCAAAATTTATGACCATTGCAAAACATAGCCTTGTGGTGTTTGACCTGCAAAAATATGTCAAACATCTATAAATTATTGCATCAGGATTTCATAAACGTACAGGTGATTAACAAATTTATATGTACCTGGAAGTCTCTTAAACCATGTGCTAAATCTATTTCCCTTTTCATAACATATGGATCTTCGTTACAATGAGCTTCATTAACCAATGAAGACACAACTTTCCATGTTAATGTGTGACC
Source organism: Chamaecyparis obtusa (assembly GCA_027943335.1). Lineage (NCBI taxonomy): Eukaryota > Viridiplantae > Streptophyta > Pinopsida > Cupressales > Cupressaceae > Chamaecyparis > Chamaecyparis obtusa. Next base: position 1,029,909 of record BSBK01005450.1, read on the forward strand.
TAAATGATGACATCACTCAATTCATACCGTCATCCAATGTTGATTGTTTGAAATATATAAATATATTGCATCTCACTCTCAAGAAGATGTACAAAAATTAAATAAATGACTTACAACTGATTAATTTTAAAGATTAAGAATTAATTAATAGCTACAATAGCATCTTATAATTTATTACCTCTCACTTTCCTCATTCTACCTTTCCCCACCAAGTACTCCTCTTCAAATTTTATAATGGTGTCGAGATCCCAAATGAGATCTATATGGATCTTTGCTGCAAGCTTAGGAATATATTCAGTAACGTACACCATAGTCTAGTATACCACATATCCCTCCACCATAGAACCCTCAGGAAGTGCTCTTTGCCGAACCAAAGCTTTAAAAAAATTTAGGTGCCTCTCAACCATCCACATTGACCGAGTGTGTATGGGTCCACACAATTCAATCTCTTCAACTTGGTGTATGAGGTAGTGTTATTGTGCATTAAAAAAGGTTAAAGGTAGACACTTTTTCATTTCACACATTAGATGTGAAATTCTTCTCTTCCAATATTATATATCTACTTTATGGATTTCTTTAGATGACAATCACCTACAAGACATTCAAGACACAAAAATATATAAACATGAGACTTTACAATATATACAACAAATTGAACAGATGACATTGCTTACCTCATGTATTTTCCAAGATCATATCACTTGTTTGATGTTATTGTCAAAGTTCTCTGGGAGAGATAGGGGTAGCACGTACTGCAACAATTATAAAAATAATCATGTCATTCTTTTCTCACATAATACATTGAGAAGTACATGTAGTTTACAAATATATTGTAAATACAAAATAACATGACTTACCTTGATGAAGGTATGCCAATCATGCATTTTCAACCCTAGCCCAAATTCACTTTTCTTTGATATGGTATTGCTTATGTTCGTAGAAAATCCTGTGGGAAATTAAATTTTTCGTATGACTTCTTTTATGGCATCACTTTGCTGCTCTTTTAATAACCAAGGAAGGGCACTTATATTAATCCATTCTCCATTTCTATTTGATTCAATGAAATTTTTCATTGCATGATTGGATTCATGAATGTCGCTACAAATTTTCACAATTTTTTCTTTGTCACGTCTTCCATCCAATATCTTCCACAATGTCTATGTTACATTCTTTCCAATATGCATACTATCAAACAAATGCACAATTTGCAGCTTCTCGCAGTAGGGAAACCTACTAAATTATCTGGGATAACTTTTTAGTCCCTTTAGGAGGTGCTCAGTAGTATTTCCTTGACGACATTCACGATCATCAATCACATAATCAGCAAACAAAACATAATATAAATATACAAATTCCAAACATAAACCATTAGGTAGAACAATAGTACCTTGACGATTAATTCTATTATATTTCAACTTTTATAGGCAAGGTGTCATTCTCTGTGGCTTAGATGTAGTCTCTTCTTTCCCATTGAAAAGATGTTTTTCAGTAATTCAATAGTTATGATTTTTGTGGAGAAAGTGTCTATGCTCATCAAACACCTACTTTCCTAAACTTTTTGAATGATGCGATTTCATCTTTGGACCACAAACTAGACATGCAAATTTTCCCTTTGTTTGAAGACCTACAAGATAATGATACAATTGGATTAAATATGTTAATTTTTATATTTAGAATTATCATGTGCAACTTGAATTCACCATAACATACCAGAAAAATGTGTTAGCCCTGGGGCATCATGTATTGTCCATACAAGCATCACATGGAATTGAAATTATCTGTGTTCTATTGGTCTAGAGATGTCACACATAGTGACACCATTCCATAGCTCCACCAACTTGTTGATAAGAGGCTCAATATATACATTCATATCTTTAACTTGGTATTTACCTAGTTGAATGAACAACAATATTACATAATTATTGTGACTATTTTACTACAAGATTTATAATTACATGTAGATAACTATTAAATGATCAAATACCTAGAACAATCATTGCCAACATAATGTGCTCCCTCTTTATTGACATCCATGGAGGAATGTTATTGTTGATGACAAAAATAGGCCAATAGACTAAATAGATCTTAGCTCTCCAAATGGATTGACACCGTCTGCTACCACTAAAAGCTTGAGATTTTGAAGTTCTTCAATAAAGTGTGGCCACTTTTCCTCTATGTCCTTAAATACAAAACCATCCACAGGCATTCGAATAATGTCATCTTGAATCCTATTGTGTGCATGGTAATCCATAAATTGTCTCAGGCTACTACACCTAAAAAAAATTTGCAAATGTGGTATAATGGGGATGTAATGAAGAACCTTGTGAGGCACCTTTTTATTATTTGATCTATTCAATATCTACTCATATGACATTCAGGGCATTCTGTTGCAAATTCATGTTCTTTATGATAAATAATATGATCATTGGGACAAGCATCTATTGCTTGATACTCTATTCTAATATCTTTCATAGTGGCACATAATTCTCGGTATGAGCGAGGGAGAATATTTGATGGTGGTAACAAAAACTTACCTATCAATCTATAGAAAAAAAATATAAGGTGTTAATATTAACAATATTTATGGTACATGTTTCACCCTTTAATTACTATAATGACATATATGACATACCTTAGCATACGTGACATTTTTATGTTGGATAAACCATTCATAACCTTCAAGTTGAACAACAACAATACAACAAAGAGAAGAGTTATTTGGGAGCCTTCGTAAAGGGTCGTGGCTGCCTTCTCAAGCAGAGGTATATCATGGATGACATCAACATCATCCTGATCATCATCATTAGTTGTACCAGTACCAAATGTGTCATGGATCAATGTATCAGTACCATCATCTTCAAATGTGTTATCTGGTGCATGATTGTCATCTTCCATGAGATCATAATCTTCAGCTTCAATATTCGCACCTCCATGATCCTCCACTTCCAAATCTATATTCTCCATATTCGCACCTCCATGGTCCATATCACGTACTCCCCTGGGGAGGTCGACCTATATAAAAAAGATGAACACAAATAAACCATGATAATGATCTCATCAAGTGTATTTCATATATATATATATTAATTGTTAAACAAATATAATGAAAAACTTACCAATTGATGATAATCAAACCCCCCTTCAATGTGACCATTATCCCTACAATGTCTCTTAGCCATTTTGATTAGCAATCTTCTAGTATTTAAGCCCTTACAAATATTGCATGGACAATAACATTTTCCATCACCTTTTCTTTTCAAGTTAGACCACAATCTATTGAGTGTATCCCCATTACCTTCTTCACTTGGATTGTCTAACATGATCCTTCTTCACTTAGATTATCTATAACCTAATTATATATAGAAATTAAAAATTTAGTTATGAAATGATGTTGTAGTATAGTATACCAAATTGAAACACTTCTGTTATTTTAGTCTTCCACCTCAAACTCTTTCCTATTGTGGCAAGAAAGAAAGATATTCAAATAATATAGTAGTTTGTAAATCAAAATAAAATATCATATATGTTATACACAAAATATATTAGAAGTGCATGAAATTTGACCAAGCACTACTAGGAGCTAGACCCGGTAACAAATAGACTTGTGATGATTTTCACAATAATACATTTGTTGTAGGGTAAGATCCTAGTAGTGCTTAGGAAAATATGCATGGTGAAGGTTGTATATGTTGTATATGTTGTGTGTGTGTGTGTGTGCATAAAAAAGGGGGCCTTTATCTTTGATCTTAAAATGACAAATATGCCTATCTAACACTTTTTGAGGGTGTAGAGAACAACAAATGGAGGCAACTTGAGACCACAAATGGAGGCAAGTTGTTGATTGAGGGTGCAGGGAACAACACCCGTTAGTACTTTTATCAAATTGTAAATTTTAATTTTCAACCATTTTGTGAATATAGAACATGGATGTAATCTCAGAAAATAACAAAATATAGACACGAAAGATTACTTATTTTGTTATTCTACATTACTTACTATTTGAGTGCACCTTCCACCTACAACTTGATCAAGTCTTATTTGATGCTTCAATTTTGTGTTGACTGTCCTGTAGAAGTACACAATTTTGTATTTCCCCAATATGTTATTCAAAAAATAACAATAGAATAAAATACTTGTTGAGAAAGATCATCATAGGAGTATCAAAAACTTGAGATCCAAAGGTAACTCAAAATTATAAGACTCTTACATTCAACCTTCATCTCATGCACCTAATAAATAGGAGATAAAATACATGAAACTGAAAAATTACATTACAAAACAATGAGCTAAAACTACCTACAAAAGTAGTACCTAATTTATATACAAAACATTTAACTAATGAATTGTGTTTTTCTTCTCATCTTCACTACAAAAATAATCACCCCTTTAATCTAACTTCACTATGCAAGTCCAGTTTAGCGACCATGTGATTTTCATCCTCAATCAAGACTAAGGAACACTATAGGAAAATACATTGTCTAAATTGTCTACATTAAAAGCAACTATACCACAAGCTTCTATGAATAAGAAAATAAAATTTAAAATTCATTACTTGCAACTACAACATTAGAGAAAAGTTGAATTTTATTTATGCCTCGATGGATATCTATACCGTGTCATAAATCTCTCATTTTGACATAGGATAAGAGCATAGTGATAGAAGATAGATCCTTTTTGTGCATAACTTGAAGTCATCGTATTCCATGAGAGTGCATCTTTTGAGAATTTTTTTTTAACGTTTCAAGGGACAAGTAGTTCTACAATTAAATCATCATAAGTTTCTCATTACTTAACAATCACACATGGAACAGGCTCTCTTCAAACTCACAATACGTTGCATGTGTAGTACAAAACTCATGAGATTCTAAAGAAGGCCTCACTCTTAATTAGCCAAATCTTCCTTGTACCACACAAAAAATTATTTGATAACTATGTCTACTCCAACCTTAATTGTTTAAGAATTCATCATATTAGATAAAGTATGTTTAAGAATTGTTGGGACTGGTCCTTTGGCGTGTATTAAACAGAATACAATTTTCATCATATTATTATCACTCTATTTCTTTGTTGTAAACATGCCATTGGTTCAATTTTGTAAAAAAAAATTGTGTTAAATGCATTTAAAATTATCTTCATTGTCTTTTGATTGTCTAAATGCTTCTTTATTTGTCAGCCAATTAATACATGCTAGTATATAAAGAAGACAATCAGAAGACAATGAAGATTTGTCTGGCCAATAGTCTACAGATCAGACCTTTATTTGGCTAGGTCAAATCTTCCTTCATGCTAGCAGTCTACAGAAATAGACATATATTTTAAATGCATTAAACACAAAAAAAATTACAAAACTGAACCAATGGCATGTTTACAACAATTATCATAACTCACAAGCAAAAGTCCAGTGCCCTCTTCCCTCTTCGCACATGGTGCCCTCTTCGCAGCTCACGAAAATTAAAAATGAGCATTTCACTGATTTTGAGTGCCTTTAATTGAATATAACAAAATAAAATTTAAAATTCATTACTTGCAACTACAACATTAGAGAAAAGTTGAATTTTATGTGGTACAAGGAAGATTTGGCTGATTAAGAGTGAGGCCTTCTTTAGAATCTCATGAGTTTTGTACTACACATGCAATGTATTGTGAGTTTGAAGAGAGTCTGTGCCATGTGTGATAGAACCTACTTTATCTAATATGGTGCATTATTAAACAGATTAAGGGTAGAGTAGTTATTACTTAGTTTTTTGTGGGGGACAATGAAGATTTATCTGACAAATAGCAGGTTCATGAAATCATTATACTATTTTTGTTATATTTACACATTCATGAAATCATTATACTATTTTTGTTGTTAATAAAGTCAAGAAATTGATTGGTCTTGGTGACTATGACTGGTACAGGGTTACAGTCAGCGAATTAAGGGTTGTAAACCTCTATTATGTAAATAATAAACTTTGAATCTTCCTAAAGAGTTTTCCAATGTTAAAAAATCCCAATATTTATGAACAAAAATGCAGGCATTAGGGTCATTCTTATAGTTTCTTTGGCTATAGATTCTTGGGATTATGTCCACCTCAGACATGGTAGTAGGCTAAGCTTTCCTATTCCTTCTGTTTGGTCTAAAAGAATCTACCTTGGAAGTGAATTGGTTGTGTTAGATCCTTAAGGCATACCTTTGTGTTTAATGCCCTACATCTTCCCTATAAGTGAATTAGATAGATTAGTTCCTCATGATTTATCTTCATGTTTAAACTTTAAAGTGCTTTTTATAGGGTTCTCTCCCAAGGATTAGTTAATGTATATGTAGCCTAGTTTGGAGTTGACTTGACATCCTCCATTTTTGCAAGGGCTACTTAGGATTTTCTCATGTTATCTCTTTTATTTTCCTCATGTATGCCATAGGAATGGAGACAAGGTTAATGATTGATCAAAGATCATATAAAACTATGTAAACCAATCTTAGTAATAAAAAATGTAAATGTCATGTATATTGCCACTCAATGTCGTAGGGGTACAGTCAAAGGGTTCATTGAAAAAATTATCCCTTGAATGGTTACTATGAATATTAATGATTTTATATAGCATATTTCTCATTTTACTTGAATTTTGGAATAGCTTGTGCAAGGGTGAAAGTACTTTTGATCATTTTGGTCATGACTGTTCCTGTACACAGTCAGGAAATGTAACTATCTAATGATTATATGTAATGTTGAATGGATTAAATGCTTTATTCTTGGTACAAGTGAATGGAATGAATATTTTTGGTGTTAGGTTTCATTTATTATTGAATTCAATGGTTTCCAAGATGTGTTGAGGAGTTTTCTCCTTGTTTAATGTTAATTGTTCTTGCACAATCCACTCATACAACAGTGAAATGATATGTGGAAGGGATGGTTGATAGTGTTCCTTGAGGGAAGGGGGATTGTGAAAGACTTTTTATCATTGTATTTTGTATTTCTAATATGTTTGGATGCAGGGCAGACCAGGAGAATGAAGGATCACTCATTGATTGCATGATAACCCAGTTTTGAAGGGTCACTAGTTGAGGGGACAGTCAAGGTTCGGATGATTGGACCATTGGAGGACCCTATTCCTTTGTATTAATTGCTATTTAAATTAGATGCATGGATTTCTTATGAATTATTGGCTGTTATGTATCCTACAACTGCATTTGTAAATTTGCATATACTTCTCTAGGGTTGTAAGCCACTTAGGGATCAAAATAGAGAAAATAAATCAAAATCATTCTTTGTCCTATTTCCTTTTAACAAAGTCTCAACTATCAATGATACAATACTTTTGATGCCCTAAGCTATCAATACAAATGGCGCCTAGCCAGAAGCTCATGGGTTGTCCATTTGATAACTACAGCCAACATTTCAAAAAAAATGATATCCTTGAGCACAAGCACCAATAACATCAAATAATGGAGTTAAAGCATGGGCTAGGGCATGAACTAGTAGAATATGGTCATTTCAGTGAGCATCTCAGAAATATACAATGGCGTCATTAAATGTGCCAATAATATCAACAAACATGAATTCAAACATTTCAAAATAGTGAATCGATATCCTTGAGCACAAGCACCAATAACATCAAATAATAGAGATAAAGTGTAGGCTAGGACACGACACCAGTAGAATGCGGTCATTTCAAAGACCATTCATGATCAAATAAAATGCAATATATTTGAAATTTGTGGTTGAATATGATGCCAGAGGCTCGAAAGACATTGCATGTCAAAGATACCAATCAAAGATGAATAAATCACATACCTTCTCTCGCGCTCAGCTTTCACCCGCTCCTTTTCTCTGCAATCGAAACAAAAATGATTTGGGTGTTTCACTTTTTTTTCATCTATACCCCAAAACTATAGGAATTCTGATGGTCTATTTAAAACCCATCAGAATACTGACACCATCGGGGCCTATTATAAAAAAAACACCAAATTCATAAAAAAAAATTATCCGTCATAAGTTTCTGTCAAAATTTGGCCCCAAATGTAGTAGTGAAAGTTGGAAGAGTGCATCCAAAAATAGGACAGAAAGAGTGCCCATATGGTAAATGATCCATCTCACCTGAATGCATAGGTACCCATCCAATACATCTACCTAGTACATAGAATCAAATACTGAATACATAGCTCACACTATTAGTAAATAGATTTGTCCTTCCGCAAATTAACAAAAAAATCAACTCTAAATGCCCGAAAAGAAAGACAAATAGCACTAACAGTTAGATGAGTTATCATTAATTGATAACTCTCCTCTAAAATTGAGAGGTACAACTCCCTCTTCAATGATATTCAATGAATTAAATGCAGAGTATGTCTTGGACCCAAAGTTACAAAGGTTGCTGACATTCATTCATCATTATGAAATGAACATGATTACAATAGAAAAAGATTCAGAGAAAAATAAACAAATGACCAACTGATCACCTATTCATTCTTCCCAATCATAGAGAAATCAAGGAGAGGTTAAATATTTCAATTACTAAGCATAAGTACACCAAAAACCAATTGATTCATGATATATTCATACACTTAATTTAATGATGAAAAATAGTACTCAAAAATACAATTGAAGTGACCAACTGATCAATTTCAATCAGAGAAAATAATATCCAGACCAAAGATCTAATGTACCAATTTATCTTCATTTCCAAATGCAAAGCAAAACAACCTACATATCACTTTACTTCTACAACTTCATTAAAGCTGCTCAGAAAATAAAATATATTCCCCTTTTCCTGTTACAAATTTCCTTCCTAAAATACTCTACCCTTCATGTAGCCAACTGACCCCCTGGAAAAGAAGAACCCTTAATCACTCAATGCTTTTACAATATATAAAATTGGTGGACACATTGCTCGGTTACCATAACTGATTCTTGGAAGTATCTTCGCTTTCCTTTTTTTGCTTATATGACTTCTCAATACCCTATTTTATCTGGCCCATACTTTATGGATATTATATTACTAAGGATAAAAGTAATGGGGGGGGTTACAAAATCAAAGGTGAATATATGTCAGGACAGGTGGCTTTTCTAATAAAATTAAGAACTTTGATTTACAAACTAATTATATTCATGAAGATGTATTAGGAAATGGCGTTTCTCAAACTAGTTGTCACTGTTACCGAGTATTACCAAATGACATTTCAATAGTAACATTGAAAGTTTGTGTGTTTTGTTTCTTTTTCCTTCATGCCATAGTGTGGATGCTGCCACTTGGCTATACACCTATCATGGTTAACCTTTTCATCTGCATCCATATCAAAAATGATGGCATCACTTATCTTTGGTTGAGCTTTAAACATTTCAACACTGCCTATGTTTTGTTGACTCGTATAAGCCATCAACTGATCTTCAATAGCACTTTTTGTTGCACATGATGAAGTTGACCTAACTATTTCAGCAGAGTGTATAACTCTCTCACATATAGTTTGAGTAGGCATTACTCTATCTAAAAGATCAGAATATATAATCCCTTCACGCACACTATGAAGAGGCATTACCCTATATTCTGCAAGATATATATCAGGATATGCACTGTAAATTGTTAGAATAACTAAGAGGGGGGTGAATCATTTATCTAGTGTCCCAAAACAAAATGTATAATTCAAAACAACTTCTCTAATTTTTGCTCATCGGTAAACACTAAAACTTTCACTGTCTGTGCTTTTACCGATTACCAGTCTAATACCATAACAGTTACCAATCAAATCTAACATGTAACATGTAAAGAATGATAACAAACAAATATCACAATCAACACATAACACAAGAGATTTAACATGGAAACCCTGTAAAGGGAAAACCCACCTGGGACCGGCAACCCAAAATTGTTCACTCTTCTGAAGTGAGGTTGGTTAAGACCCAACCCTGTTAAAGGTTTACAAACACACTGTCAGGTGTGACCTTGTTAGAGGATTTTAGACTAGAAGTTATCATCCAACCAGCATTCACTATGGGGTTGACAGGATAAAAAATTTCATTCTATGAATGATACATCATAAGACTTTCAGAGTCCACTCGATAAAGAGATTTTGACTGTATACAATGGTCAAATATGTAACAGTAAATGACCTGCTTTAATACAACTTCAATTACAGATTACAGATCAATATTTAGTCCATACAAATCCTTCTGATCAATATTTCACTTTAGATTCAATACTGTATCAACTTACTGTCCGTCGGTAATTTCTCTTTGTAGCTCGATAATTGTTCTGCAGCTCGATTCTTACTTAACTAGTATGATCAGAATGCATGAAAACCTTGTTCACACAATATTCCTATAGTTTCTACTTCTTCTGGCATCTCCTCATCAAGAAATTATGTTCTCTTATATAGATGAGTAAATCATTTTCTTCACCACCATCAGATTTTCCACTTAACCACATTCATAGATTTTGTCGCTTCAAACTTTCTCGGTACTTGTGTCAATAACATGTTTCAATATACTCTGTTAGATCTTCTCTAAATTTCATCAGCTGTCAATCTGTGTAACAAACATTATATGTTACCTTGATGTTATACACTTGCCAACTCATCAATCTTATCAGCTAAACTAATCATTTAATTCATTATGTTCCACTCGGTTAATAAAGAAATGCATCGGTGAATACTGCTCAGTTAATATTGTGATCAGTATACACTACACTACATCGGTGTATACTAGAAATGCTTCATTTACCGACAACACTGCTTTGTGTCTTTTAGCTCTATACCTCATTATAGATGAATGCAACATAATAAAGTCAATATCATCAAGTCATAGACTCATCAACAAGTTACTCAATGTGTTCCTTATCCTCATCTATCATCTACATCTTTCCTCATGTAGATTTCTCTATTCTTCATCTCTTTCACCTTTCTTCAGATGTCTCGGTATAGTAACTTACAAGATAAGTGTTGTCAAACTAGTTGACATCAATGACAACATAATACTGATTTAATCATATTACATATCTAATTAGCAACTCCTTAGTGATCTTGTAATCATAGATTCTTCAATCGGATTCCAAATCAATTGTAGTTCAACATAAATTTCCCTTGATCTTGTTGTCATTCAGGTACAACAACTTGAGTTGGTATAGCCATCCCATTGCAAATGGAATCTCTCCATCTAAACCATTATTTGCTAGGTTCAATCTTGTTAAAATTGAGCAATTGGTTATGCCAGATGGTATCGTGCTAGATAACCTATTATTTGACAGACCTAAAATAACTGTATTTGGAAGTAGCAAACCAATTTGGTTGGGGATGACCCCAGTGAATTCATTATAGGAGAGGTCCAATGCTTGAAGGGACTGGGAAGGCAAGGGAAGAGGGCCACTCAACTTATTACTGCACGGGTCGAGGTCTAGAAATGTTCAGTCCAAAATAGGGGGGAGTTGGCCTTCTTGATTGTTGTATGATAAGTTAAGGGAGTTGCCAACTTTGAGATCCCAAAGCCAAAATGGAATGTTTCCTACGAGACTATTGTTGGAGAGATCCAAACCCAATAATCTATATAGTGTTGAAAGAAATGTAGGGATGGAACCTCCAATATTAATAGGAGGCCAAACCTAATACTTGAAAGTGGATTTTGGGTACCCAATCAGGATTGAGACAAATAGTCAAGTGATTGTAGGATAAATAGAGTCGACCAAGGCTTGAGGAATTTTGAAAAACTTGAATAGAGAAATTGCCTTGTAGACTGTTGGAACTAAGATCAATCAATTGTACATTAGAGAGATGTCCTAACGAAGAAGGAATGATGTCATTTAACTGATTGGATTGTAGATAATGTAATTTTGGTTGAACCTGATGACTAGATGATCATCAGTGTTAGGGTCTTACAATTGAATTCATAGAGACCACAAATTCACCTTTTCTTGATGCTCGGGACAAGAGATTTAAACTGATTCTCTTTGCTAAGGCTCAGACCTTACTATGTTTTGGGATCATTTATTGCATTTTCACTAACCATTTGCATTCCTCTTCTAGTGGTGCCTCTACATTGTCAAATGCAAAAGTGTCTCGTCTTGATTACATAGTTGCACAATAGATAAATGCTATTGTAGATTCCCTCAACAAGAGCATTAAGAAGCATCACATTTTGAATTTAGCTATCTCCAAACTTGTCTACCACTATCTCAGAATAGGCAGTGAGCCATAGTGTCAACTCACTCTCTATATTTGGCCTCTCCCCTACATTCTCACTTGTGCATCACAGTCCTATTCCAATCAAACTAACCAAGCAACTTCCATGCTTAGAGGATTCCATTTCTTCTCCGCTAGTTTTCTATGTAGCACTACTTCTGGACTCACCTACAATTTGATTATTAAGTAGTAGCTCTTTGCATTTATTGCATGAGGATGAGAAGGTGAAGAGCGTGGTGTTCTATCCAATAGTTCACAACCATCTTTCATGTTCCACAAATCTTCTATCGGTGTACATTCCTATCATGGTCAATAATAACATTGAAATTGAACCTAGGCAGAGAGTTTAGAAAAAATCAATGTACGCCATAATCTTAATTCTAAAGTCCAGAGAAATTCTCTAAATCAAGGCTTTGTGGTTTTGTTCAAACCGATAGATTGGGCACAGTTATCAGGTTGATTGGTTTCACAAACATTGAAATCCCTTAGCCTTCATGATCTTGGAGATCGGTTGTAAGGATTGAAGCTCAGCATCATGAAATGGAATGACCTCTCTGATGTACCATGTTTGATGACCATGACTGGTGGTGTCAGTGTTTCCATGTACATAAGAATGTTTGACAATTGTTAAACAATTAGGAGCCATTTTTCACCTTGAAGTCATGACCTTTGAGTTGAATCTCTTCACTGATAATCTGGACCAAGGATCTGAATTTGCATGATAGATAGAAACTTGAACCAAGAGATCACTTTGAACCTTGAACTTTGCAAACTCCATTACAAACTTTAAACTTTAAACTTTAAACTTTTAGGTTCAAAGTTCAAATTCAATACATTCAAGGGGCATTGCTTCTTCACCAATTAAGCATTACAAAGACACCGTTAGTAATGAAAACCCACAAGATACTTGAAATGGTTTAAGAATTCCTTCTATAGGTGCAATTCTTGAAAGTTTAAAACTTGGGTGCTAGGGTACTGAAAGCAAGCTAACAACTGGCTCTGAGTGGGGATATGGGTCATGAGGGACATGAAGAATCCAGTAATCTTTGGTGTAAGACCAGTGTCTATCCATTGGGCAAACAGAGTCAAGGAAAAACAGAGATCAGGGAGTTGCTGGGGGCTGCTTGCAAAGAGGGGAAGAAAATAGGGAAACACCAAAATAAAACCCCTAACTAAAACAAGATGGAAACAATAAATCTAAACACCTAAACTAACTAGCACAACAAAATAAATATTTACAAAAAGATAGGGCTAGCAGCCCATACCTCCAAAGAAGCCTCTCGCTGCTCATGTGAAGCCTATTAACTGGCTACAAGAAGTAGGATCCTTTACGGAGCAGTAAATGATGACCATATGATGTAAGCATATACTTCTGGCATATGGCAGAAATTCTAATATTGGATCCTAGGTTGGATGAGTGAAAAACTTTCATGCACTTGTGCTTGCATTCAAACAACCACTCTTCATTATACACCTTTGCGGCCTTTTGAAAATCATTATCCATACTTTCTTCAATTATCTCAAACAGTTGAGACTTATTTTCTATAAGAAGTTCTGATTGGGTGCTATGATTCAGATTAACCTTTTCTTCAATAAAATCAGAGATATTAGCCTTTTCATCAAAATTTCCAATCACAAAATTTTCAACCATAAATTTAGCCAGATCATGTCCTTTAAATGCTAACCCAACCAAAATTTTATTTTCAAAAGAGGAATCATTAGCAAAAGTTTTATCTTCTCTTTTTTTCTCATATATGATCATGTTTTTGTCTTCTTTGAGAAAACATTTTTTTAGCTCATCTCCATCATATAGAAGGGGCCAATCTTTATCAGCTAATTGAGGATCATCAAATTCAAACAAAGGGTTATCTTTGATCTTAAAATCTTGGCTGAATTTTATAGGTAAATACAAGGCATTTACACTACCCCAATTGATTTCATTATCAACTTTCCCTGTTTGTCGTTCAATTGATGCAATATCAATTATGCTTTCATTTTGACAAAGAAAAGAAATATCAAGATCCAAAGATTCTTTTTGCATGGCATAAGCTGAACTATCCTCATGATCTATAGCTAAGGGCAATGATTCTTAGTATTTACTTTCAAGAATCTTAGGATCAAATTTAGTAGGAAAAACCTCCTCTTTTTGGGTGTGATTAAAATCTTTATCAAATGAAAATAAAGATTGACAATCTAAAGTGCTCACCTCTTCACTAGCATTTACCAAAAACTTTTCTTGAACATGTGGCTCTTCTTGTTTAGCTTGTTTATGATTTACCTTGTTTTGTTGATCATAAATCCAAGCCACTGATGATTTTGCCATTGGTGACGAAAAATATTGATCCTCAAAGATTAAAAGATTGGAGAGCAAGGGTTTTTAATCTTAGTTTTTTCATTAGATATCTTTGTAGCAACATGAACTCCTAGATTAGAATTCTTGAGAGTATTATATTTATTATGCACACATTCCAGTAGTATGACAGATCGTCAATCTTCAGTGGGATTTAACTTATCCCTTTTAGCTTCACAAATGCTCCCTTTGAAGGCATTCCAAAGATACTAGAGCATTTCATCTCTCTCTAAATTAATTTCATCAGCAGTAGGCTTCTTTTGAGGCTGTTCCCTCAAGTTGATTTCTTGTTCACTCATAACCGAGTAGTTGCAAGAAATATAACTCGATGAAATCACTAGAGCTTCTTCCTCCACAACCTTGAGTTCTTTTTCAAGCTGCTGCACTTTTCTCTTGCATGCCTCCAAATCTTTGAGCTTGTCAAATTTGTGACACAAACTCATCCATAGCAAGGCAAAGGTGTGGTCATCTTCAAGACTTATCTTCAACTTCATAGCCTTTGAAATACTTTGTTTATAATGTTCCTAGAAATCTTGCAGAACCTTATCATTCATTTGAAGAATCTCTGAGATAGTGGGGCCTGGTCTTTTTTTCATTCTTACAGCTCTTTTGGATTTACATTAAGAAACAACATAGTCACCACTTTATCAGAGTCACTGTTGAGTGTCATTTTTACATGAAGACAATGGCTAGCAATTTGCGTGAGCAAATTCCCCTCTTGGAAGACTGATGGAATCAATCTCAAGGTTCCTTCTGGCTGGGTCTCAACTGCTTGGATAGCTCAACGGAAGACAAATGTGAATTTGTTAACAAGGGGGCCTTTGCTGGTTCTTCTCTCAAGGGAAACTGCAAAACAATCTTTAAGAAACCAAAAGTTCTCTCTTTTTTATATGATTTTCAGATTTTAGGAATGAAAGAAATGCTAATTTAATTAATCTACTAAATGACTTGCAAGGAAGGTTAGAAGATGTAGGGTAACAAGAGATTTAAATGAAATTTCTGAAAAGAACCTAATGGACATATGCTAGCATCACACCACCATGCGAATTAAATAACCAAGAAGATGAAGAAACCCACAAAATAAAGATCAGACAATGTCACAATCTTCAGCTAAATGGATGCAATCATCAGTGGAGTTGAACAAATACAAACATATGACAAGCCAAAACTCATCAGATCATGAAGCCACCCTAGATGTGCACACACGTGAGACAAGTTAATCTTCAAGCACCAAATAATAATCTTCTTAGAAATTTGTCACAACATAGCAATGCAATACCAGCAAACATCGAACTAAAAGATCGCAGACTTAAAACCATTAAACAACCAATTGGCTCTTTGAAATAAAAGAATGAGCAATTCACACATTCATAAATTTTGCATAGATAGCAGATGAATCACACCATGAATGAAGCACCAACTATATGTATTGTATTAATGATCAAATCAACCTTCATTACATCATTTTATTACAATTTATAGAGCCGTGCTCTTATTTTCACAGCTAGGGTTTAGCTGTAACTAAAACTTGAAAGCAAATCTAAACTAGAGATTGCATTAATGAAACTACCTCTAGAACTTAGCTAAACTACCCTAGCATGGAATTAAACCTCATGCATTACAAATCTTTAAGCAAATCATGCATTAAACATCTCAAAAATGGAGCTGGAACTCGTGCATGCTCTTCATAATCTTCTTGATTCTGCCCTTGATCTTTGGTTGCGCCTTCTCCACGTGGACTCAACTAGAAGAGATCCCAAAATCATGTAGAAATGACCCCCAAAAGAAGCCCAGTTGACTAGAAAATGAACTCTGAGATAACTGGAGTCAAACTTTGATCATGCCAAAAAATGCCCAAATCCTGACAGTTGGTCCGAAAAAACCAAGCCTCAAAAATGACTAAGTGTCATGTCCACCTTTCCCACATTTCAGACTTTGGACTTTCGGAGACCAAAAATTCTCTAGGGCCAAAAGGCCAAAAAATAGGGTCTTCAAAAATGGCTATGTATAAAACTTCTTCTCCAGCTCTCAGACTTTTGGATGCCGAAAAGGCCAAAATGCCGAAATGTCGAAAAGGCCAAAATGCCGAAATGTCGAAAAGGCCAAAATGTCAAAAAGGCCGAAATTCCAAAAATGTCGAAAAGGCCAAAAATGTCGAAATGTTGAAAATTCGAAAAGGCCAAAATGCCGAAAAAATTGGAAGACAATAATTTTCTAAGTCCAAAAAAATTTTCTCCGATTTTTTTTTTTCAGAAAAATGGCTAAGTCCACAAAATTTTTCGGCCTTCCCAATCTCTGAAACTCTGAAAAACTTGAACTCCAAACTCAACCTCTGAACTCTGAACTTTTGAACTTTGAACTTTGAACTTCAGACCTTGAACTTTTGAACCTCAAACTTTGAACTTCGAACCTTGAACTTTTGAACCTTGGGCAACTTCATGGCATCCAACATTTTTGTTGTCATCTCACAACATCTTCATAAAACCACAATTCAATCCCATCGAATAATTCCTCTTAACTCGTCAATTCCTAACATGCCACATTGAGATTATCAGTTCTGCAACCACAAAGGATGCCTTGTCATCAATCTTTATTGAGAATACAAAATTAAACTAGAGCAACGAAGTCTACAAGAAAAAGAAAAAACTAACTCAACAAAAAGAACACACAAACAAAAAAGAAGCCAAAAAAAAGAAAAAGAAAAGAGGAGGGAAAAAACACCAAAAGAATCAACTCAATTGACATCCAACTATCGAGAGTACACATGCCCACAATCTGAATCATTGGGTGCCTAATCAAATCAACCATAGGGGTCCTTCAAAGAAACTAAAAGCGAAAAAAAAAGGGGGTCCCCATTTGGCCAAGTGGCCAAAATGGGGCATGTGTTGTGGAACCACAACAGTCACCAATCTCCTACACATGAAGATATACATATAAACTGAGGAAACAATTATTCAACACTGATCTTCTTTTCTGTTTCCCAGTAGAGTCACCAAAAATCTGTTAGTAAACAGATTTGTCCTTCCACAAATTAACAAACAAATCAACTCTAAATGCCCAGAAAGAAACAAAAATAGCACTAACAGTTGGACGAGTTATCATTAATCGATAACTCTCCTTTGAATTGAGAGGTACAACTCCCTCTTTAATGATATTCAATGAATTAAATGCAAAGTATGTCTTTGACCCGAAGACACAAAGGTTGCTGACATTCATTCATCATTATGAAATGAACGTGATTACAATAGAAAAAGATTCAGAGAAAAATAAACAAATGACCAACTGATCACCTATTCAGTCTTCCCAATCACAGAGAAATCAAGGAGAGGTTAAATATTTCAATTACTAAGCATAAGTACACCAAAAACCAATTGATTCATGATATATTCATACACTTAATTTAATGATGCAGAATAGTACTCAAAAATACAATTGAAGTGACCAACTGATCAATTTCAATCAGAGAAAATAATATCCAGACACACAAATCTGATGTACCAATTTCTCTTAATTTCCAAATACAAAGCAAAAAAACCTACAAATCACTTTACTTCTACAACTTCATTAGAGTTGTTCAGAAAATAAAATATATTCCCCTTTCCCTATTACAAATTTCCTTCCTAAAATACTCTACCCTTCTTCCTGTAGCCGACTGACCCCCTAGAAAAGAAGAACCCTTAATTGCTCGATACTTTTACAATATAAAGAATTAGTGGACACGTTGCTTGGTTACCATAACTGATTCTTGGAAGTATCTCCACTTTCCCTTTTTTTGCTTATATGACTTCTCAATGCCCTATTTTATCTGGCCCATACTTTATGGATATTATATTACTAACAATAAAAGTAATGGGGGGGCTACAGAATCAAAGGTGAATATATGTCAAGACAAGTGGCTTTTCTAATCAAATTAAGAACATTGATTTACAAACTGATTCTATTCATGAAGATGTATTAGGAAATGAAGTATCTCAAACCGGTTGTAACTATTACCGAGTATTACCAAATGACATTTCAATAGTAACATTGAAAGTTTGTGTGTTTTGTTTCTTTTTCCTTCATGCCATAGTGTGGATGTTGCCACTTGGCTATACACCTATCATAGTTAACCTTTTCATCTGCATCCATATTAGAAATGATGGCATCACTTATCTTTGGTTGAGCTTTAAACATTTCAACACCACCTATGTTTTGTTGACTCGTATAAGCCATCAACTGATCTTTGATAGCACTTGTTGTTGCACATGATGAAGTTGACCTAACTATTTTAGTAGAGTGTATAACTCTCTCACATATAGTTCGAGCAGGCATTACTCTATTTGAAAGATCAGAATATATAATCCCTTCAAGCACACTATGAAGAGGCGTTACCCTATAATCTGTAAGAAATATATTAGGATATGCACTGTAAATTTCCCTTGAGCTTGTTTTCATTCAGGTACAGTGACTTGAGTTGGTATAGCCATCCCGTTGCAAATGGAATCTCTCCATCTAAACCATTATTTGCTAGGTTCAATCTTGTTAAAACTGAGCAATTGATTATGATAAATGGTATCTTGCCAGATAACCTGTTATTTGACAAACCTAAAACAACTGTATTAGGAAGTAGCAAACCAATTTGGCTGGGGATGACTCCAGTGAAGTTATTATAGGAGAGGTTCAGTGCTTGAAGGGATTGGGAAGGCAAGGGAAGAGGGCCACTCAACTTATTCTTGTGCGGGTCGAGGTCTAGCAATGTTCTGTCCAAAATAGGGGGGAGTTGGCCTTCTAGATTATTGTATGATAAGTTGAGGGAGTTGCCAACTTTGAGATCCCAAAGCCAAAATGGAATGTTTCCTACGAGACTATTGTTGGAGAGATCCAAACCCAATAATCTATATAGTGTTGAAAGAAATGTAGGGATGGAACCTCCAATATTAACAAGAGGCCAAACCTAATACTTGTAAGTAGATTTTGGATACCCAATCAGGATTGAGAAAAATAGTCAAGTGATTGTAGGATAAATAGAGTCGAACAAGGCTTGAGAAATTTTGAAAAACCTAAAGAGATAAATTGCCTTGTAGGCTGTTGGAACTAAGATCAATCAATTGTATGTTAGAGAGATATCCTAATGAAGTAGGAATGGTACCATTTAACTAATTGGATTGCAAATAATGTAATTTTGGTTGAACCCAATGACTACATGATCATCGGTGTTAGGGTCTTACAATTGAATTCATAGAGACCACAAATTCACCTTTTCCTGATGCTCGGGGCAAGAGATTTAAATTGCTTCTCTTTGCTAAGGGTCAACCTTACTATGTTTTGGGATCATTTATTGCATTTTCACTAACCATTTGCATTCCTCTTCTGGCGGTGCCTCTACATTGTAAAATGCAAAAGTGTCTCATGTTGTTACATAGTTGCACAATGGATAAATGTTATTGTAGCTTCCCTCAACAAGAGCGTTAAGAAGCATCACATTTTGAATTTAGCTATCTCCAAACCTATCTACCACTATCTCAGAATAGGCAGTGAGCCATAGTGTCAACTCACTCTCTGTGTTTGGCCTCTGCCATGCATTCTCACTTGTGCATCGTAGTCCTATTCCAATCAAACTAACCAGGAAACTACCATTCTCCAAGGATTCCATTTCTTCTTCACTAGTTTCTGGTGTAGCACTACTACTGGATTCACCTACAATTTGATTACTAACCAAAAGATCTCTGCATTTAGTGCATGAGGACAAGAAGGTAAAGAGCCTGGTGTTCTATCCAATAGTTCGCAACCATCTTTCATGTTCCACACTTCTTTTATCGGTGTACATGCCTATCATGGTCAATAATAACATTGAAGTTGAACCTGGGCAGAGAGTTTAGCAAAAATCAATGTACACCATAATCTTAATTCTAAAGTCCATAAAAATTCTCTAAATCAAGGCTCTGTGGTTTTGTTCAAACTGATAGATTGGGCACAGTTATCAAGTTGATTGGTTTCACAAACATTGAAATCCCTTAGCCTTCATGATCTTTTAGATTGGTTGTAAGGATTGAAGCTCAGCATCATGAAATGGAATGACCTCTTCGATGTACCATGTTTGATGACCATGACTGGTGGTGTCAGTGTTTCCATGTACATAAGAATGTTTGACAATTGTCAAACAATTAGGAGCCATTTTTCACCTTGAAGTTGTGACCTTTGAGTTGAATCTCTTCACTGATAATCTGGACCAAGGGTCTAAGTTTGCATGATAGATAGAAACTTGAACCAAGAGATCACTTTGTACCTTAAACTTTGCAAACTCCATTACAAACTTTGAAAACTCCATTACAAACTTTAAACTTTGAACTTTGAGGTTCAAAGTTCAAATTCAATACATTCAAGGGGCATTGCTTCTTCACCAATTAAGCATTACAAAGACACCGTTAGTAATGAAAACCCACAAGAGACTTGAAATGGTTTAATAATTCCTTCTATAGGGGTGATTCTCAAAATTTTAAAACTTGGGTGCTAGGGTGCTAAAAGCAAGTTAACACACACTATCAAACCAAGGAAGCAATAGAACCAATAGTACAAACCCCCCCATAATGCTAACAAGGGAGTATGAAAAGTACACTGAAAAGATCATCTAATATGAACTGCATGATACCAGGAACATCAAAGGTGCAGAGAGAATACAAACACAAATAAAGATACCTGAGGCTAATGTCATTGGAGGAACACTTACATGACAAAAGTAGATGGAAAAAAAAGGCAAACATCAAACCCCCCTAGCACTTTATAATAGATTGTGAGGACATAGAGCACAAACATGTGCAAGATCCCATACATGTAATAGAATGACATTTTATCTCAATGCGTGTGCATAAAATAATGATAAAAAAGTGAAGTATACTTTTCTCAAAGAAGAAAAAAGGCTACTAAAACAAAAGAATAGCCTAAGACGAGCCATCCCTCAAAAGGAAAAGATCCCAGGACCTGAAATATCCAAGATATCCACCAGATTGAAAAAATGCAAAAATCTAAATAAAATATACCTGGAGAAGATTATGGAAAAATAACTCACAACACTAGAAAGCTCTCTAAACAAGCTTTCCAATGATATATCATTTGCCCGAAACAGACTGTGGATACGTAAGATAGAGCTCTCGAAGTGAAAAAATGAACATCTAGCTTTGACAATAAAAACACCATAAAAAAGAAAAATCAAAAATTAAAACCTCCATATCTAAATAGAGCTCAGAACCATCTTTTTGATGATATCTTGTTTGCCCAATTTCGACACCGTATGCTCAAGATATGAGAAAAAAACCACAGAGTTCTCCGAAGGGCCCAAAATGTTGTCAAAACATTGTTGATGTATGTTGACATCAACAACCGATGGGCCTAAATTTGACGACCAAATGGCCGTCAAGGCTCAAATCCGACCGAGGGCTTTAAAACTGGGCCCCTGGTTGCCATATGACCAGGGGCTGAAGCTATATCTGCCATGGGAATAAATTTGATAGCCAAATGGCCATCAGAGGCCAAAAAAAATAATTCAAAATTGCATCCGCACCTCAAGATGTGTGCCAGGCTATACAAATTTTTTTGCCTCGATTTGTGTGCTAGGGGGAAAAAACATTTGCCTCGATTTTCATGTTAGAGAAAAAAATATTTGCATCAATTTTTGTGCCGAATAATTAAATTTTGACTCAATTTGTTTGTCAAGGTCGTACAGCCTAGCATGAAAAAAAATTGGATCAAAATGCAACAGTGTCCGAATTGGACGTGCCTTATATAAATCTATGGGTTTTAGGGCACTGCGAGCTCAATGGTGAGGTTTGTTTGGGCCCAAAGTTCCTCGGGATCTATGCTTGGGCTAGTTGCAAAAAAATGTGCCATGGATTCCAACTTTGTCCAAATTTGACAAACTTTATATGGATCTACGGGTTCTTGGATGCTCTAAATTAACCATGAGGTCTGTTTGAAGCCAAGATGACCAAAAAGAGAGGTCCACCCTAGATCCAATAAAAAACCCTCTAAAACTACAGATCTGACGAACATGACCGAATCTCTCAAGAAGAGGACAAGGGGAAATAGATCTGAAGCTCTTATACCATATTGGAGTTGATGATAAAACAACCCATAGCTCCCAAGAACACCTGCATGCAAACATCTATCACAGAAAGAGAGAGAAGAAGCAAGAAGCTATGGAGGCCTGAATGCATTGATCCATGAGAGAGGATAAATCATTCTTGATGTGCAAAAATAGCATTTGCAATTCAATAATGAATAATCTATTTCAAAATTATGAGTACAAAGGAGATCAATCCTTATAACAGGAGATCTGAAAACCTAAAAAGGTAAAACCTAGGTTGCACAATAATAATTAATAAAGTAATTAATTATTATATGCCTAAAGTTTATCTTAAGCATAAAGAGATAATAAGTGACTTAGTAATTAAATCAAACATGATTTAATTAATAAGCAAACACTTTAATACTCTAACAGTCTGCACCTAGGACACCTCCACAGAATGATATAGCAGAAAGAAGAAATAGATCAATTATGGATTGTGCTAGAAAACTGGTGATAGAAAAGAATGTTGCACAAAATTACTGGAGAGAAGTCGTAAGTACAATTGTTTATACCTTGAACTTGGTACAAGTCAAGAAGGGTACAAATGCTACACCTTTTGAGTTAAGGTATAGATATGTACCTAATGTGAAATACTTTAAAGTCTTTGGAAGAAAATGTTATATATTGAAAGACAATAGGAATGGAAAACTTGATGGTAAAAGTGATTAAGGCATATTCCTAGGATATTCCACTAAGAGAAAAGCTTACAAGTGTTTGAATTCTAACACTAACAAATTTTTGGAAAGTGCAAGTGTTGAATTGATGAATATGCAGAAAAGAATGAAGTTGAATGCAAGAAAGAACCTGAAGATTACATATCTTTTGTATACATGGAATAAGGAGAGGCAAGTAACATACTTGAGATAGAAAACAAAGATGTCAAGCAACAACATGAACCTACCGAGCAACAATAAGAAAATGTCAAGCATCAGAAGGATGTTGCTGATCAATCAAAAGAAGAGGTGGAGAATCTACAAGATGAACCTGAAGATCAAGAACAAGTAGAAAGTAAATCTAAACCTACCTTGGAATAGTATGTGAGAAGACATCATAAGCTAGAACAAATTATTGGAGACAAGGAATATGGGGTCATGAAGAAGTAAGTTGAAAGATCAAACATGCTTATTATGTGAATTTGAGCCTAAGATTGTAAAAGATGCTTTAGAGAATTAAGATTGGATACAAGCCATGAATGAAGAAATAGAGCAGATAGAGAAAAATAAAACCTGGACACTAGTGTTGAGACCAGAAGATAAGATTGTTATTGGAACAAAATGGGTGTTCATAAATAAGATAAATAAGCATGGAGAAGTCACAAGGAATACAGCTAGATTAGTATGCAAAGGATATGCACAGGAAGAAGGCATTGACTATAGGGAGAAATTTTCCCCATTTTCAATATTGGAAGGAATGAGGACTCTACTTGCATATGCATCATATAAAGGATTCAAAGTATATCAAATGGATGTCAAATCTGCATTCATGAATGGGATATTGGAAGAAGAAGTATACATTGAACAGCCAGAAGGATTTATTGACCTAAGCAAGAACAATATAGTTTGTAAACTACACAAGGCATTGTATGGATTAAAGCAAGCCCCTAGAACATGGTATCAGAGACTGCATAATTATCTGATAAAGATTGGATTTGTAAGAACAAATGACAATAGCAATTTGTATTTGAAGACTGAAAAAGGTAAAGGGATTTTGTTGGATGAAATCTTTGTTTATGATATCATATTTGGAGGACAAGATGCCCTATGTCAAACCTTTTCAAATGAGATGCAAATTGAATTTGAAATATCTATGTTTGGTGATATCATGTTCTTTGTTGGTTTGCAAGTTTATCAGATGAAGAAAGGTATCTATATTACTCAATCTAAGTATGTCAAGGAGATACTGAAAACTTTTGGTATGGAAGATTCCAGACTAGTAAGTACACCTATGGCTACTAGACAAAAATTATCAAAAACTAATGATACAGTTGAAGTGAATCAAACCCTATATAGATCTTTGATTGGAAAGTTATAATATGTTGTCTATAGAAGACTGAATATTTCCCTAGCAGTTGGGATTGTTGCAATATTTTCTACAAATCCTAAGGAGAGTCACATGATGGTAGTGAAAAGGATATTAAGATATCTAAAAGGAGCAGAAGACTATGGATTGTATTACAAGAAGAATGAAAAGTTTGAACTAAAAGTTTATGCTGATGTAGATTGGCTAGGAAATGTGGATGATAGAAAGAGCATAAGTGGTGGTGCATTCTTTCTAGGAAAGAGATTAGTCTCTTGGACAAGCAAGAAATAGAACTGCATTTCCCAATCTACAACAAGAGTTGAATATGTAGCAGCAATAGTAAATTGTTCAAATTTAGTGTGGATCAAGCAATTGTTAAAAGGAATAAAGGAGGAAATTATTGAGCCTGTTGTTATTTTCTATGATAACACAAGTGCTATTAATATATCAAAGAATCATGTTATTCATACTAAG
>BSBK01005450.1:1060000-1062016 GCA_027943335.1 Chamaecyparis obtusa
TAATATGTTTATCATCATTTTTTGGATGTCTATTCATACAGGTTACATGTCTATCCTATAGTATGAATGTTTATAATAAAGTTTCACCAGTAACAAGGACTGATCAAATAAGTTGTGTAGCAAGGTTACTCAAGATGAGGATTTGTGCACCTCATAGGTTAATGTAGATGTTGTCTACATGATGTATGCAAAGTTTTAAATGTTGACATGATGTTTTGGTTGAGTTATGATATCACTGATAAAGACTGGTTATTTCACTATTTGACAGTGGAACAGAGTTGTAGAGTTTGAGCTCGCGCAAGAACATATGAGAAGATCTTTGGTCACACAACTAAGAATTTGTAAAGGACATAGAAATGTGTCTACCAATCAAATGGCTATGATTCTAATAATCTGCAAGGTAGTTACAAGTATTTTAATGGGGAATAATAGTGTTCTTAAAGTAGGGCAAGAACTACTTGTAAATTTGTAAAGGGTGATGAATTTTTTTATTTGTTTGAGCTTCAATGATGCCTTATGATGCTAGGATTATGTGCCTGATGAGATGGAAGTTTACATTATTCAAGATGATTGAGTTCATTAAATTTGAAGAATTTTTATTTTTTCTAGGCTGACATGCTAAAGGAAGATCATAAAATGGTTTATGTGAGATCAGTAAAACATTTTAGGGTTATGGTTATGATATCGAGATGTTTGACATGGATCGTAAAGTTGTTTGGAGAGTGTACACAGATCCTGATGGTTAATTTTGGTGCTATGAGATGGATGTTTGAAGATTAAGTTTTTCTAACCTAGTTTCTAATAAATATGATGAAGAAGGGTTTGAATTTGTGTGTTGCGTAGGAGATGTTTTTTTTTTGCAAAATGTCGGCAGTTTGTTTTATAGATCTACTATAGTTTTAATTGATTATCTATATGTAGAAAAAAGAATTGCAGCAAGAGATATGACTGTATTTCAAATGAACTAAACCATGCATAGAGAGATGTTATTTTACAGTTCATTTATGTAATAAATTATAGTATGAATGTGTATGTAAGTCACTGTGACTTCCTTAAGGTGGGTGCCCAAGGTTGAATTGAGTAGTGAACTCTAGGAAGTGAGACTTAATGCAAGTGCATTCCTTTTATTGCATTAAACTATACTTCTAACAAGGTATTAGTCTTATTGTGGGTATCAGCCCCCACTATGATTTTCACCCTATTTTGGTTCCCATAATAAAAATCCTTGTGTTATGTGGTGTTTTATGTTTACCAATTTATGTTTATATGCTTTATTTTCTGCAAATCAGTAACATGGTTTATGTGATTAAGGGTTTCAAGCATTAAAGGTTTTAAGGACTTTTAAGTTTAAGTGTTTTTGGAGAAATTGATTGACCTCCCCCCCACTCTTAGTTGCTTGTTGTTATTTCTATCAATGATTTGAATTGTGTTGCACATCCATCTGACCAAACAAAATGCTTTTCAATTTTTATGCCCTATTTTCCAAATATCAAAAAAAATTCTTAAATCAATGTTCCACAAAATGTATGCCATGCTCTTTATCATCACTAACATGTAAAATTGATATTATTTCTTAATGACTTGTTCTTCAAATGTACTCTTAATACCATCCAAATCTATTTGTGCATGTCAATAATACACCTAGACCATAATAGTGATCTACTTTGTAAAATATTATTCTGCTTGAAGCTATTTTTTATGAACAAAAGAGTAATTTTTTGTCAAGTCAATAACTAATAAAATTATTTTAGGTGGGAAAGTGTATCCTAGTGTTTTGAACTATTGTGCTTTCCACTTAACAAAAAAAGCATGATATATATACAGTTGAATCAATTTACAAAAATTCTCCATAAAGGTTCCAACAAGTATCTCCTCTTCTACATATTTTGACCTTGTGAATTCTAAATTTTAATTCAAACTTTATGTACTTGTAACTCTTACATTTTACCATCCTTGTCATGTCAGTATCTTCATTTCTCAAGCGAATTTAGGTAAATTACCACATGTTTCATAATA